>PQWD01007929.1:0-80607 GCA_019425675.1 Leucinodes orbonalis
ATCGATTAAAAATAGAGGTATACTGAAAAAAATTTACATAATACACATTATGGACTCTTGATTTGGATTACATTATTTTATATTATATAGAGCTTAACATTATCTAGTATTATTGGTTTACATTATCGTAATAAAAAAAAGAATTTTATTACATAGCAACGTTAAGAATATATTTGTAAACGGGTTGACGTAACCAAAGGACGCCGATGTGAACTAAATAAACAATACCTTAAGTGACAAATCAAATTCTATATTTAAGAAACCGATAAATGCATGATTGTCTGTTGTTAAGATCCAAATAAAGTTTCAGTTTAGGATATTCTCTTGGTACCCTGTGTACGTCAGACAGATGAGGAAGATATCGAACAATTTTGTGGCCAGTGTTTTATAAATTTAAAAACTCAGGCCATTTAGAGACTGTTAAAACCAAAGAGGTTTCAATCACAATTCTAACCTCATTTTTCCTCTTTTTCCCGCTGCATTGTGGCCAGCAGTTCATTTGAATTTGTAAATGGAATCACGTAAGCGCAATGTAACGCCCATTCAGGGCTGCGCTCTATTTGTGCAGGACAGGCGCCGACGGAAGTCCATGCAGGCGCGTTTCCGCCGCATCGCATGCGCCGATACTAAAACTAGTTGTGTAAACCTGAACGCTGTTAGACTGTGCTGTATTGTTTGTTCAAACAGGGCCGCGTTGTGTTTATAAAGTTATCTTTAATCACAGCTACTGGGATATTGTTGGATTCAGAAAAAAATCTGAATAGCTCATTTTTTACACCCCAAATGCTATTGTCACATACAAAAAAATATTATAAAAATAAAATAACACTGCGTTCGTAAAAGGCGCAGCCCGTATTACGATACGTAACCTAGCAAAGGTAAGCGCTACAATGGGCCCTATCTGCGCACAACTCGCCTATTGTCGGCAAATTCGCGAGTGTCATATCGATATCCCATAAACCTATTTCCACTTCGTGCAAACTTTGCTATGTGAATGCTGCAATCTTTTTGTTTTATAGTAAATATTAACCGTGAGTTCGAATTGCACGGGGATTCGAACAGCACAGTAATAGGAACTTTGTGCGATTTTTTCGGTAAAATAATTCTAGGTTCACGTGCTTACTAATGCAATACATAGTTTGGAATTTTCTTTATTGACCCGAAGTCGAATGTAACGTATAATTTTAGAACTAAGAAATCCGAGACGCCTTTCTGTCAAATACAATTAGACTACACAAAACTTTTACACCATCAATTACTAATTGAGATATTTGAGTTATCAACTTTAAAAGAAGAATTTCCTTTTTTATAAGGGCGGCCATTCTGCTTTCCTAACTTCTTAAATAATATTGGTGAAGCTGAATATTCACCATAAACTATAATTATATTGCATAAACTGTATCTAGTTCCACCTTATATTTAAGATTATTCTGCACTGGCACAAAACCTATTCGTACTCTACCAAGTAGTGTGATTCTTCGGAACAAACTAATCTCTGACGCAGTGCCGGATTAAGATAGCGCGGGGCCTGTAGCAAATTCAGCCAAGGGGCCCCTGGTTTTGTTTCAAGATCCCTAGTTTTGGGTATGATCTAGCCATTTGAAAGGTAGAAATGTGGTATATATGTTATTCTAAACATGTCTATTATAATTAAACATTTACGTTTATAAGTTCTACTTATTTTTAAGATTTACGGCGAAGGAACAGTTTTAGATATTTATACCTAGCGAAGCCTAAGCCCAAAGATATTAGAGTTTCAGGCGTATAAGGTAATTTACGCTCCTTTTAATTTTTATTTATTCTAATTTCTAATCAGGTATTCTACTTAAAGCGCGGGGCCCGTCGATCCGCGGAACCCGTAGCATTCGCTACTCTTGCTTATGGTTAATCCGGCACTGCTCTGTCGTGGGGGGCTTTCTTCCGTAAACTCTCATTCGGCGTCTAGGCGGGATAAGCCGTAAGTTGGAGTGAAACGACCGTCATAGTTTAATTCACCGCATCAAAGGTTCAAGTGCTTCGTGTATTTCTGTTCGCCAATACGTTAAGTTATCAGAGATAGCCGTTTGATAGTGAAAACAGATTAAAAGGAAATAAGTTTTATTTTATTCGAACTTGTAGTCATATCTTTAGCCGTAGTTTGTGGTTAGATGCAACTGGTTTAGGTAGGTAGAAGTAATTCATGTAGAATTATACTAATACGTTAGATCAAAAAGTATATGTATCATTTAAGCACTTTACTAGGTAAATTACATTTAATACAATTGTTATGTCAAAATAAACAGCCGTGTGCAAATTAGAACACAATTGTCAACAACTCCTGCTCTTCCCTCGGTTGTCATATGAGGCGGTTAGGAGACAAAAAATTAGAAAAAAAAAACGACAAGCAGCGCTCTCTCAATACACCTAACCTTTCACAGGACTGCTATGGGGCTGACATGTGACATGTCATCATGAGTAAAGCACCTAAAAAATAAAGATAAATAAGCGTGGTAAAAAAGGGATTGCTATCTCAACCCCGCTCGCCGTCAAGTGCGGAGTACACCGATGCAATCCTGGAGTAGGCTCCTCTGCAGAAACTTTCACAGGATGTAAATATTAAACGTACTCGACAAAGTATTTGACAGAAAGACGAATGGCACACATTTTACCCTAAACTAGTGTTTTAGAGGTAAAAGTGTGCCATTCGTTCTTTTATTCGTTATTTAGTGATATTAAGCTAGTGGCTTAATATCACTAAAATGAACCATTACACTCTAGACTCAAGTTTACTCTCAACCCTCGTTCTCTTTGTTGGCTTGTTATCGTAAAGCTTTGAAGAATAGTGGAAAAAAAGGTACTCCTCTTTGAGAATATTTTCGCCTTGCGAGCGTCTAGTTTATCTTTTGTGTAAACTTTCATTCGGCGCCGCTAAGCGGGGATTAAACTTGGGCCGCGAGTAGCGGTGCATTTCTGAGGCCTTCTATGCAGTTGCGAAGTAAAATGCAGTGTTCGCCGGAGATCAGCGCCTCTCACTTCTCGTTGCTTTGATTTCGCCGTTAAAGAGCAAACATCTTAGACGTTCATTAAGCACGGTTAGCATTTTCGCTTGGTTAGTTTAATATTAAACTGTGCTAGATAATGCAAAATCAGCTGATTGTGCGGGGGGAGGAATCAATGGCGCAGACGTTACTAAATCAGGGCGTTGGGAATTAGGAAGATTAACTTTTTATACTAAATAAAAAGTTAATCTTTCAAGCATTTACCTAATGATTAATCAAAAGTTTATATACACAAACACTGGCTCTTTCGTTTTTTATCCTATCAATGTAACTATTATTTTCATGTACGTACCTACGATAGAAATGCAAAAGAAATCGCAAACAAGTTCAAATTATGTGATGAGATTCCATTCATCAAAAATAACACACTTTCGGATTTTGTTATCTAAAAAACCTAAGTTGTTGGACAGTTTTAACCCTCGACCATAATTTCAATTTTAATTTGTACTCTATAATGGTACTTGCTAATAAATCAGTATAATTTTATTGTAGTGATAAATACATGTTACTTAATGGCTTGTTATCTTTTCAGCACTCTCCATTTTGACAGCTTTATTATGGTATTAAAATAATAATCATACATGTGTCACAGACTATTTAGCACCCATGTCAACTATCATCGTCGTTTATTGACAGGACTCTTGTTTGCATTAACGCTTTTATTGTGTATTTAAATATCAATAGCCTAAAGGTGTGTTCGATATTAAACCTGCGGTATTAAACCAGACCAAGCAGGCACCAGCTGCAAAACTATAATATATACAAACCAATAAGCTCGAATGATGAAGTAAAAGTCTCAAGCTATTATTATATTTTCGGGTCTTAAGTCAACCTCATTGCCCGTAGTTTCCTGTATCCTTCCGAACAATAAACTAGGTCCTAAAGTCAGACCACCTCCAGAGGTGGACTTGACGCCGAAATGAATAATCTAGTCCAAACTAAGTGTGCCATCCTGCCCGACCGGGATATCTGCCACAAAATGGACAATACTTATGCCCAGCTGTGACTTGTAAAAGAGAAAGAGAGGGAGCGGAAGAACCTGGATTATGTCCTTGCATAGAAAAGCCTATTTGACCTTGTTTTTTGGATGCCACAGGATTCTATGTGGCCGGAAACAGACGCAATGAAACGCATAGTCTGAATACGGGAGACGTTAAGTACAAACGGATATACTTTGCAGTACGCCTTAATGACCTATGGTGAATGGGAGACGATGGGATCAGAACATGGAGCTCGGAACAACACTCATCAAAGTAGAGCCGTTCAAAAAAGTAAACCTAGATATGTCAGTAAATTAAAATGCAAGCCAAGTTGCACACTGAACAAATTGCAATCACGGCCAAGGTAAAAGCGCTCTCGGAATACATTCAGTTTTTCTGTTCTGTTAATTTAAAAGTGAAAGTAATCATCACCCTAGTGTCATCTTCCCTCTCAAATGCAAAACTACCCTCACGGCCTGTGACAGATTTTATGTTGGTCGGATGCATTATGCAATTTTTGTGCACCCTAAAAATGGTCAAGATAAAAACATGTTTTTATTATATTTATTTTGTCTTTGAAGCAATTTCATTGTGATCATATTTTAACTTTATGAAGCTCATGCTTATACATATCTTTGGAAGTCTACGTGGATAACCGAATCGCTATATGAGTTGTAATATACATAGGTAGTCGTACTCAGGCTTGAAAAGGCTTAAATACCCTGTGTATTTGCAGCAAGTGAAAAACAATGCTTTACAATATCCTTACGTCAAAAAATAGTAATTATATTACGAAAATAGCAGAGAAGCTACTGTAACCAGCTCTGCTGTAAACATAAGTGTTATATTATAAAAAATACGACCCAAATCAATGAATACTTTGTATCCTTTAACGTCTTCATTTAACTCAAACATTTAAACATAAACCAGCCTATGAATAAGCCTTCACAATGAAGGCTAATTCATATGTCATCATCATCATCATTACAGCCCAATTATGTCCACTGCTGAACGAAGGCCTCCCCTAATGATTTCCACGCGGACCGATCCCTTGCAGTTGACATCCATCTGCTACCCGCCACCTTAACCATCATCCGTCCATCTGTTGGGGTCGGCCTACGCTTCGCTTTCCGTTACGTGGACGCCACTCGAGAACCTTTCCGCCCCATCGGCCATCGGCACATAGTGCGTAGAACATATGTCATAATCAGAATTAATTTAAATTGTTTGATAACAATGGTCGCCCATTAAATAAGTAATTATTAGGCAATATTATAATTATGAAACACACATTATAATATTGCACACACACACACACATCATCCTCATTTAAATAATATTTAAGAGTATCTCACACATCTATAAACTCAATCATACACTTTGCTTTTTAACCCCCGACGCAAAAAGAGGGGTGTTATAAGTTTGACGTGTTTGTGTGCCTGTGTGTGAGTCTGTGTGTCTGTCTGTGGCACCATAACTCCCGAACGGGTGGACCGATTTTGATTTAGTTTTTTAGAATAAGGTTTTTGTTTTGTATACTGACCCTAGTGTTCCGTGGGGTGGGCGTTAATGACTGCGACACAGTTTAATACTTATGCAGTCATTATCGAATCACTATTTATTTTAAGGCACCTTTGTTAAACTTTGAATAAAGATTTTTTTTATATTATTATATCTATACGCCTACGCTACGCAACAGTTGGGGATGTCAATGCATGTATCTAAAGTTGAAGTGATATTATTATGTTTTCGAAATCCTTAAGATTCACGGGCCATGTAGTGGCCCCGTCCTTTTGAAGGCATGAGTGGGGTCGAAGCCGACAGCACAGAGGCCCTTTTATAGGCTTTTATTTTTAATATATTATTTTAGCGAAAGGTCGCTGGTGGGGGCTGGATGAGAAAAAATCTTAGTTTTTGTCAGTTCCTTATTAAATGATTAACAAATTACGGAATGAGAAAATTATAAATTAGAACACATTTTCATTTACATTTTGCTATTTTTTAAATCGTTCTATTGTGCTATCTTTCCACGAGGCCAATATTGATTGATAGGTCTCTCGGTGGTACCGATTCCTCTAATTTGAAATTGATCGATCTTTTCCGGTCCCAAAACGGGAATACTGTTCCTACGAGTAAATGGCATCAATATAAAATGTTGTATTTTAGTCCTAACTAAATTAACCAAGGCGATGGCGAAGCGGCTAGAGCGATCTGTTGTCGATCGCACAAGTCAATCAACTATCTCAATGATCAGTCATCGGATGGGTAACCGAAAAATATCTGGGGTGTGCTTAGATAAACAATAAACTAACGGGGATTGTAAATAAACGTAAAGATTTTTTTCGGAACAATTATCCCAAAAATCTTTATATGTAAAGTTTATTTTACCCTGCACTTGAGTCACACACGGTGAATATTGTTACCACATTATGTTTTTATTTAAGTATAGAAACAGCTAGGCACATTATCTCATTATTTTCCTACCGCTTTAATGTCCAAGTAAAGGAAAAATCCATGGAAATTATAAAAGACATAAAATAAATACATTTAAACAAACATAAACGTGTGGGAACATCCGATGCACGTCATAGAATAAATTACAATATAAACTGCCCCAATAAACACGGAACGTAAAGTTGGGACAGAATCACCTGGACTTTGATTACAACTTGATTGGAAAAATCTTTAAGTGTTATTATTACCGCACCCAAGACAGTTTATCACACTCAAAGTAAATATATATAAATATATATATAAATACTTAGGTCGTCAAGAAAAATTATTTCAAAATGTTATTCATCTGTAATGGATTCAATAATACCTATGTATTACATGTAAAAAATATACTGTAAAAATTAAATAAATCATTCAAAAAGAGTCTCTTGATTGCTTATATAACGTAAAAGTAAACATAATCTTAGTTAATCCATGTCCATGGTCCCTAAATGCTGTTACTAAAAGGTAGGCATATGAAAAAAAAAATTAATTATTTGCCTTCTAATGTCACTGAATCGAAAGTATATAAAAATTATTTAATTTTAATTTCTTCTAATGCCCTCATTCAAACGCACTCAAAATTTGTTTTATTCAATAAGTCTTTACTAAACACTTATGAATCGTGTTGTGATTTATTAATTTCTATAGGTAACAAAATGATGACAAAACCTTGACATATAACTTTCTTAACTGGTATCCACCTTAACTTCAAAGATAAAAATAAAAGCTCGGCATCGCGATCGTACATTAAACTGTGTAAGTATGTGGCTTAGACAGTGGAGCGGCGGGAGATCTCGGCGGACAGGACACTGGATATTGGCAAAGTTTAAAGGGTTTCTTGGTACATAGTTCGACGTCTGCCGGTGGTATATCAAGAGTTTTACGATGGCATCCTTGCACTGCTTGCACACGGGTGCCGTGGAACACCATGGATCGGTTCTATTGTATTATTTAGTTGATAGCACTATAGCTAGACACTTCTGTTTTTTGTATATTTGTTACATTCAAAATGCAAAACCGGTCCATTAGCATATTGACTACAAAATTCAGCCTAAAAGCTATTGACTGAGAAGCTTCTGCCGGGGCCGTAGCGGTCAGTTAATAAACATATTGACTAAATTTTGCAGTCAATAAGCTGACTGGTTATGAGTTTTGACTGTAAGATATCTATTACTCTGCGATTCTCAATTATCTTAAGATCACTTAAGTATAAAATGACAATTGATAAATGACATGATACATCGTTTTGACACTTGCCCGGGGCGGTATTTTCTCATCATTAAGAGAAAAGCGTTTTGATAAATGACGTTTTGCGCGCTCATTGATGCTTAATGTTGGCACTTCTTGGAAGCTTTGAGTAAATATAAAATACGTAGCTACTGGATGGGTCGATATTCAATTATTTAAAAGCGTATCTACATTTTGATTTTTACCCTAGAATTATTAGTTGTATGTACGTTATGCTTCTCATTCATACCTGAATATCTTTATTGTTGTTGTTGTTGTCATCCAGTACTTTCTAACAAACACAAACCTCTGAAACTCAATTGCAAGCCTCAGACATTACACAACGCCTTATAACCCAAACGCAAGCGACTAACTTGACCTATGGTAACTAAACATCGTATAAACAAAGGCATTTATTAGTATATCACTTTTGTAAATACATTCTAATCATACATAGATGGTGATGTTCTCTATTCTGGGCTACATAGAGATTACGCAAGAATCGTTTTAGATTTAAGTGCCTTTTGAAACTCGTACAAAATTTACCCCATTCCCACCGATTTCGCAGTACCGACACAGCGTCACATCCCGGGCGTCTGGCTTTTAGTCGCAAAATAAATCGATTTGTTACGTACAGAATAGGGCCTTACAAAATAACCGAATACGTGTCTCGCGCGTAAGCCGAATGACAATAAGAAACTGTGGAAACTCGATTTGTCGCAGCGGACCCGTGGACCTAACGAGAGTGCCCCTACGACACGGAAAAGGCGTTTCAAGGACTCACTTGGTAGATCTTTTTTCAACTTGACATAGCAGTTACCACCCTCGCAGCTTGGTTGGTGCTTGCACTCGTCGGGCTTTTTTATTATCTACGTAATAGCTAGAGGCGCAAGTTTGAGATGTTTTAATGGCAAAAGCCCTATCCATCGACCGCAATATGGAGATTAAAGGCGATTAAAGTTTAATCCAAAGTAACTTTTCATACCAAGCATACTGAATAACTAGCTTTAAATATTGAGTTCAGTATTATTACTTTGAAATACTATATATTATAAAAATCAGTTTTATATTTGTGATACATTAATTTTGATTAAAGACAAATGTGTCCTCGTTACAAAATTAACTTCGCCAAAGATGTCTTGCTAAGTGAAGTTTTTAAGTTGTGGGCTATTTTTGGTTTCGAAACACCAGCATCGTATTGTTTGTATCTAGTCCATTTAGCCGGAAAGCTTTTTCATAAAAAGAAAAACTGCAATAAAAAAGCAGTGTCATTGCACTCAGCCAAGGTTTGCACCCGTATAGATAGATGAGACACTCTCTAGAGTTGAGATGTTATTGCTTCTGTGAGAGTGTCTTCGGTCGTACCTACTATCGTTACTAATATTATAATTACATTTGTGTGCGCAATGCATTTTTAAGGTTCCGTTGCAAAATGGCCCTTATAGATAAACCCTAAAACTATTGGGTTGATAAAATAAAAACTACATATGATGTACATTACCATGAAATCTAACAACGAAATTTAGTTTGAACGATATTTGGTATGTAGTTTTTTTTAATACGTCATAAACGGTGATGCAATATTTTCTCATATTAAAGCTGTAGTAAGTGCCTAAGTAAATAAAAATTATTTTATTTTATGTTTCTTGCTGCTGCAGAACCCTCCGGTCCGACTCGCGTTTGGCCAATTATTGTCTGATAATAAGAGCAAGTAAAGTTTGTAAATTGCTAGTGAGGTATAATAGGCTAGTAGGAGCTAGGAGTAATCTCTGGATACATCAATTTTAAAAAATATTTCACTATCGGAATGTCAAATTTTTTGGGATTGATTGTGATCAACCCCAACTTTGAGTTAACATAAAATTGCTTTACTCGAAAACTGAAGAGAAATCGAATTACGCAAAAAATCCCAACACGACTGCAACGGTAAAGTGCACAAAGTTACATGAGCCTGTGTGTCTGGAATACTTTGGTACTGTAAACTGGCGCGGTGCATCGAAGACGGGCATTTTGCGGCGAGCACGTACATCCAACTCCGATATTCCCCCGAGTTGGGACCTTACGTTGCAAAATGTATGGAAGTTGCTAAATATGTTTGTATAGACCTTTTGAATTGCTTTAATAAATAAATTAAGTATCATATACACAAACGGATAAGAGCCCTCCGAACCGGTGGTTGATTCATAAAAAATAACTTTTTTTTTGATGATTCAAAAGTGTCATTTAATGATTTATTTGAATAAAGTATTTTTGAGTTTCACAACTAGTGGAAATTAGGTTTGAGTTTCCGCGGNTCAAGAGTTTTACGATGGCATCCTTGCACTGCTTGCACACGGGTGCCGTGGAACACCATGGATCGGTTCTATTGTATTATTTAGTTGATAGCACTATAGCTAGACACTTCTGTTTTTGTATATTTGTTACATTCAAAATGCAAAACCGGTCCATTAGCATATTGACTACAAAATTCAGCCTAAAAGCTATTGACTGAGAAGCTTCTGCCGGGGCCGTAGCGGTCAGTTAATAAACATATTGACTAAATTTTGCAGTCAATAAGCTGACTGGTTATGAGTTTTGACTGTAAGATATCTATTACTCTGCGATTCTCAATTATCTTAAGATCACTTAAGTATAAAATGACAATTGATAAATGACATGATACATCGTTTTGACACTTGCCCGGGGCGGTATTTTCTCATCATTAAGAGAAAAGCGTTTTGATAAATGACGTTTTGCGCGCTCATTGATGCTTAATGTTGGCACTTCTTGGAAGCTTTGAGTAAATATAAAATACGTAGCTACTGGATGGGTCGATATTCAATTATTTAAAAGCGTATCTACATTTTGATTTTTACCCTAGAATTATTAGTTGTATGTACGTTATGCTTCTCATTCATACCTGAATATCTTTATTGTTGTGTTGTTGTCATCCAGTACTTTCTAACAAACACAAACCTCTGAAACTCAATTGCAAGCCTCAGACATTACACAACGCCTTATAACCCAAACGCAAGCGACTAACTTGACCTATGGTAACTAAACATCGTATAAACAAAGGCATTTATTAGTATATCACTTTTGTAAATACATTCTAATCATACATAGATGGTGATGTTCTCTATTCTGGGCTACATAGAGATTACGCAAGAATCGTTTTAGATTTAAGTGCCTTTTGAAACTCGTACAAAATTTACCCCATTCCCACCGATTTCGCAGTACCGACACAGCGTCACATCCCGGGCGTCTGGCTTTTTAGTCGCAAAATAAATCGATTTGTTACGTACAGAATAGGGGCCTTACAAAAACTAACCGAATACGTGTCTCGCGTAAGCCGAATGACAATAAGAAACTGTGGAAACTCGATTTGTCGCAGCGGACCCGTGGACCTAACGAGAGTGCCCCTACGACACGGAAAAGGCGTTTCAAGGACTCACTTGGTAGATCTTTTTTCAACTTGACATAGCAGTCACCACCCTCGCAGCTTGGTTGGTGCTTGCACTCATCGGGCTTTTTTATTATCTACGTAATAGCTAGAGGCGCAAGTTTGAGATGTTTTAATGGCAAAAGCCCTATCCATCGACCGCAATATGGAGATTAAAGGCGATTAAAGTTTAATCCAAAGTAACTTTTCATACCAAGCATACTGAATAACTAGCTTTAAATATTGAGTTCAGTATTATTACTTTGAAATACTATATATTATAAAAATCAGTTTTATATTTGTGATACATTAATTTTGATTAAAGACAAATGTGTCCTCGTTACAAAATTAACTTCGCCAAAGATGTCTTGCTAAGTGAAGTTTTCAAGTTGTGGGCTATTTTTGGTTTCGAAACACCAGCATCGTATTGTTTGTATCTAGTCCATTTAGCCGGAAAGCTTTTTCATAAAAAGAAAAACTGCAATAAAAAAGCAGTGTCATTGCACTCAGCCAAGGTTTGCACCCGTATAGATAGATGAGACACTCTCTAGAGTTGAGATGTTATTGCTTCTGTGAGAGTGTCTTCGGTCGTACCTACTATCGTTACTAATATTATAATTACATTTGTGTGCGCAATGCATTTTTAAGGTTCCGTTGCAAAATGGCCCTTATAGATAAACCCCTTTAATTTTAAAACTATTGGGTTGATAAAATAAAAACTACATATGATGTACATTACCATGAAATCTAACAACGAAATTTAGTTTGAACGATATTTGGTATGTAGTTTTTTTTAATACGTCATAAACGGTGATGCAATATTTTCTCATATTAAAGCTGTAGTAAGTGCCTAAGTAAATAAAAATTATTTTATTTTATGTTTCTTGCTGCTGCAGAACCCTCCGGTCCGACTCGCGTTTGGCCAATTATTGTCTGATAATAAGAGCAAGTAAAGTTTGTAAATTGCTAGTGAGGTATAATAGGCTAGTAGGAGCTAGGAGTAATCTCTGGATACATCAATTTTAAAAAATATTTCACTATCGGAATGTCAAATTTTTTGGGATTGATTGTGATCAACCCCAACTTTGAGTTAACATAAAATTGCTTTACTCGAAAACTGAAGAGAAATCGAATTACGCAAAAAATCCCAACACGACTGCAACGGTAAAGTGCACAAAGTTACATGAGCCTGTGTGTCTGGAATACTTTGGTACTGTAAACTGGCGCGGTGCATCGAAGACGGGCATTTTGCGGCGAGCACGTACATCCAACTCCGATATTCCCCCGAGTTGGGACCTTACGTTGCAAAATGTATGGAAGTTGCTAAATATGTTTGTATAGACCTTTTGAATTGCTTTAATAAATAAATTAAGTATCATATACACAAACGGATAAGAGCCCTCCGAACCGGTGGTTGATTCATAAAAAATAACTTTTTTTTTGATGATTCAAAAGTGTCATTTAATGATTTATTTGAATAAAGTATTTTTGAGTTTCACAACTAGTGGAAATTAGGTTTGAGTTTCCGCGGCAAATTTCTGCCCATCGCGCCGGTTGGGCAGAATTTTCATTCATTTAAGCATGCAAGCGTGTTCCCGCACTATGATCTGGCGGGCTAAAACGCCGCTTTGTGCAATTCCTATTAGATTCATAAAACGATACGAATAGGATTTAATTCATATCGAGCAATTCATCCATTTGACAGTTTTCTATGAAAATTCGTAAAATGGGCCATTAAAAAATTAATGATAATAATAGATTTAGGCCTATATAAACACATAAGAAGCATGCCAGAATTCCGAAAAGCATCCTTTATCGTCAACGATGTGTGGTGCTTAAAAAAATATCACACTCAAGAAATGAATATCGCAATATTGCTTGTTTTAGCCTTTGTAGGCCAGCTGGCTAACTTGAAGATCATTTCGGGAATAAACGGTCGGTTACTGCATCGTTGCTTAGCATCAGGTAAAGAGGCGAACTTCTCGTAATAATAATAAATAAACAACTGATATTCACACAGCGCCATCTATATTGTAACAAAGTTGTTCACTTTTAGTAAAAAGATACATAATAATATATAACATAACACCCAGTCTTACAAAAAGAAACCTTCATGCTCTTAAATATTTGTACTGCCTGGGTATCGAAACCGGAACCTTTGGTATAACAGCAGACTTCTCGGATCGTCAGTGCATTGATTTAATTTAATTCACTACCAACCATGTCGAATACCAAATGTAGAGACAAAGCTCTTTGCTACATATTTTTCTTTTCAAAATCTTCGAATCTATATCAATGGGTAAATGGTAAAATCGTTTAGCGATCCAGTGAACTGCGACCCATTTGTTTCTTTGTTGCCGCTCTAAAGGCAGGGCAGGGGATCATTGTGATTTACTCCCATAGATTGTTATGTAATTCTAATGGCATATTTACTATCTTGTCCATTACTATAATGTTTATTTCTATCTACAAGATATCCGTATTAGAATTGTTCTCAACAAATTTGCTGATATTGTATTCTGACGCCTGAGTCACAGAGGAACATAATACTTTAATAAATAAACCAGCCTATGGCGTCCTAACGCAGAGCATAGGCCTCACACAGAATGGGAATAGGGAGATCGGGCCGGACCCCATCAGTCGGGTTGATTTTTTTGTCTTAAGTGTACAGGACGGTCAGGACGCTCACCTGATGGTCAGTGATACGCCTGACCATGACAGAGCGGCCTTGAAGGAGACCAACAGTTGATAGTGGACAGTTATTATTCTCCGTCAACTCCCTGCGCCCGTCACCATACAACAGATGTTTGGTCTCTTATACCCGGTAATTTCACTGAATGCGGATTTGTTGGTGCTGTTTTGTGACATCATATCATGTTATAACTATAACGCATACAACACATTAAAGATAGAATTATTTCGAGAAACCTTTAAAACAGTAGATTCATATAGTTAGGTGACGAATAACCAGCCAGTCATGATGAACAGTGTTTCGACGTATTCAATTTAGGCCGTCTTGTTTCTGGGGCATTCGAGATGATTCAGCAATGTGTTAAATTGTTCTCACTATACAATCTGCTCGCAAAGTTTGGAAGCTGACCATTTGGTGTGAAATCCTATTCTTAAGTCTAATACAAGTCGAGTACGAGTTGTACGAGTGTAAATAAATATGTAGACTTTTGTTAGGTACATTCTGCACGTCAATGATTCATTTTTTTTTATGATAAAAGCAGTAGATAAGTTACCTGGAACTATGTTTGGGGGTTGAGTGGACATTTCATTTTTTGGGGGGCCGAGGGGACGAGAGTGGACTGGTTTAGTCCACTCTCGTCCCCTAGTCTCGTTAGTAACTATGATTATCATATAAATCACGCAGGTCTATTTAACCAGATTTATTTTTTTTAACAAAATGAAGTGAAAGGGACGAGTACCTACTTTGCTCACAGTAATGGTAAATGACACGACTGCCAATGACAAATGTGTAATAGGAATCGCATAACTGTTGAGAGATATTTTTTTCCGTCAACACTGTCCTACGTCTGTCACCAGAGATGACAGCTGTTATCCTACACTAACTAAAGTGTCTCTCTTCTCTCTTCAACCTATCGCAGTCCACTGTCCACATTTTGCGCCAGATAACCCGGTCCTCCGCTTTTTTCATCCAGCTTCCAACAGCGACCTTTCGTAAGTCGTCGGTCCATCGGGCCAGAGAGCGTCCCACGCTACGCTTGCCAAGACGCGGTCTCCACTCCATAACTCATCTGCTCTAACGGCCATCGGTTCTGCGACATACGTGACCAGCCCACTGCCACTTCAACTTGCTGATCCGGCGGGCTATGTCGGTAACTTTAGTTCTGCTACGAATTAAATCATCTCTGATCTTTTTCCCTAAGAGAGACTCCAAGCATAGCTCGCTCCATTGCGCGATGAGTGACTTTGAACTTGTGAACCAATCCTGCAGTCAGTGTCCAGTGTCCAACTAAAGTGTACTGATTCCAAACAAAAGAAAAAGATATGCACTATTTCACGGAACGATATCGGTCACTTACTTTATCTACCTATTCTCCCGTCGAGTAAATACTTACACATATATCTCTAGTCCTCACTTGATACTGAGTCGTCTAGGTAGGTACCATCGCAGTGCCAGATATCGTCCCGTGAAAAAGGAGTGCTATGCACTTTTGTGTTTCGGAATGAGGGCACTGTAGCTAGTAAAATTACCGGGTAATAGAGACTAACATCTGTTGTCACGGGTGACGGGTGCAGTGCGGTATTGATGGAGGATAATAACTGTATATCAGTTGTGGTCTCCTTCAATGCCGCTTTGTCATGGTTAGGCGTATCACTTACCATTAGGTGAGCGTCCTGACCGTCCTGTACACTTATATCATAAAAAAGTCTGAAACATTGTGCTGGTTAGGACGACTAGTAGAAGACATGGTTGTTTCCTTTTTAAGATGTCAATAAAAATCATCAAAATTAAAATTCAACGAAACACCTCAATGCTGGCAAACATTAAATGAGAAGAAAAAAGGAATTTATATTTTGTTGATAATCTTATCTAAGGTAATCAACAATCGAGTATGCCAACAACCGAGGCGGTAAATCAGTTCGCTATTCTCGAGTAATACGAGTAAACGCCCGACGACTTCATTGTGATTTGTAAATTTAAACTTGCCGACTGCCTTTAAGGAGCTCGCCGCTGGCTCGGAAAATATTTACTCACTGCTTGAATTCAATATTGCAGTTTACTTTTAATGTTCCATAAAATAACATTAATTATTAATAAGGAATCCAATCTACTGAGTCGATTAAATCCAAATAAATGCATAGTTTTCCACTTTACAGCATTGGACCTGCGCGTTGTGGGCCAGGGCTCAACCTCCTCTTAGCTGTGCTGTGTGAGAAGGCCTATGCCCTTAAGTGGCACGTTATAGGCTGATGACGATGAATGTTCAAATTCAGGTGTTTTACAAAGGAGTTTAGATGACAAGTCATGCCTCAGGGCGATATCAAAAATTTCTCCCCCTTTTCTATGCTTCGTATACGTCTGCACGCGACAAGTCAAGCAAATTAACTGAATAAGTTTATTTATACGATGACATGTGAATAAAGGAATTCAATAGGTATATGCTCATCATTATACAACGATGGAGCATCTGCGATCTCGCGTAACCGCTTCTATACGCGATTACGAGTATAGTTTAAATAGTAATCGGTGTGATGTATTTAGGACACTTTTTAACGCACGTAGGGACCTATATAGCATAAATCACACACAATCACAATAGCACGCCTTCAAACTGGTAAATACGCACGCCAACACAATATATGCACGAGCACATTTCATTTCATTTATTTTTTCATTAACAATAATGTAGTGTTTGAATTCACTTGCTTATTAAAATAACAAATTATAAATCACATATATTATCAATTATTATATTAGTGATACCGGTGATCGAACCCAGAACCCGTAGTGTAGTAGCCGACATCAAGACCACACCACATGGGTCGTCAACACACACACAGAGCTTTCAGTATTCATTTAGAACGCTAGGAAACAGTACAAACAGTAGTGTTGCTTCTAAACGTCGCAGCCACATCGTAAATTCTGTCATTTCGCATACCCAACGGCAACGGTTAGACTAAGCGTTATTTCCAACAACGGCGAGGACTGCACAATTTACAGCCCCTATCTACCCACCCATAAATACCCATTTCAATAGATGCTGAACACAATCTGAACTACATTCAGTATTAATATCATGTTTGGATATGACAAAGCACATTTGTGACTGCGTTACCTTAAGTTTACTTCAATCCTCAATCAGGCTCTGGCCAGATAGAGTTCACATTACTTTGAACTTAATTCCACTGTTTTCGAGTAGAAAATCAAAAGAAATTTTGACTATGGGTGGCTTGGGTGTTAACAGCCTTATAAAATTCATTGCTGGGCTTAGGGTTTCCTCAATCATCACCAGCCTATAACGCTTCCCATAGGGCATGGGTATTCCTACATAGCATGGCTTCCCATAGCCATGCTATGCTCTAGGTGTGTATTGTCTAATACCTTCCACGGTTAGTTTGACTTGGCTAGGCGCGTTGTAGCCATCGTACGTAGAAGCTATATAGTAGGCAGGGTTATGTTGAATGAGGGAATGCTGCAACCCGTTAATTGGTGAATACAATAAGCCGCCTCTTACAGCACCATATGTCTAGGGATTCCTAGGTTAATTTAAAGCATACATTTCTATATTTTCACGTGTATCATCATCATAAGTTCATTATACGTCACCACCGAGGGGCACGGGCCTACCCGGTACCTATTCATAATTCAAAAGGAATGAGATAAAACATTTCTGAATGTTTACAAGTTCACTGTATAGAATAAGACTGATTAAAAGCATTCCATGAATTGAATCCCAAATTCGGAAACGTATAATTATGTTTATTTGGCATCTACAACTAATAAATATAGTTTCAGCTTGGATCTTAAAAGTTTGTTGTATGTCAACAATATCAACAACGAACAAGTGTTAAAAACTCAGCTAAGCTTCACTAATTTGGCTTTTTAGCAACCACGCCGTATAACTTTTCAAATCGTATTAATTTACACAAAGCTTTCAGAGAGGAAAAAGGAGGCAAGTTAAGTTTTTACTGCGATAAAGTGGCGGGCGAAGGGAACTTCAAAGTCGCCGGGGCAACGCGCCTCGAATCTAAAAGCCATTGCCCAGTTTGTGTGAAATAAGGCTTCACTTTGTCACGCATACTATTAAATATTTACAAAAAAAAAATATTTTGTTTCCGTATATGACTTTTTTTAAAGTATAGATAGATAGATAGATAGATAGATAAAACGTTTATTTGTTTGTTGAGACACACATAGAAACAATTGGTTAATAATATTAAACATACAGAATAAAACACACCAGAGAAAATGACACTAAACAGATAAAAAAAAAAAAAAACTAACACTCGGGCATGCAAACAGAAACATAAACAAAAACAATAACAACAGTGTGTGTGTGTGTGTCACAGCAAGACAAAAAGGCATTAGCTCAGCAAAAGTATAGGGGGCAAACGAGCAGACAGATCACCTGATAGAAAGTGAATACTGCCGCCGATGGACATATGCAACATCAAAAGAGCTACAAGATGCGTTTCCGGCCTTTTAAACTGCGAAAGACGTTCTGGACAAACGAACATAAAAAATAATCAGATATTCACACATTGTTATCCAGCCCCATTTAATTGATCATGTATATGAGGTAACTAGCTTTTGCCCGCGGCTTCGCTCGCATTAAATTCGGGATAACATGGTACCACTTCATTGAAATTGTAATTATTTGGATAATAAGATATATATATTTCATAGGAATCCTCCGCCCGACTTTAAAGGTTTTGGAGTTCATTTCAGAAATATACATATATGTATCACTATACATAGGATTCCCCTCCCTCCAACTTTAAAGGTTTCGGGATCAATTTCATATTTTTTTTAAGCAAAAAAAAATGTTATAGTGAGCTAACCTTAAAAGATAGACATATGCTGTCGCGGACTTTTTTGTAGACCTTTAAAAGGAGAACAATACTCTCATACATGAATTTTCTGAAACTTTAACCGTTCACTCAGCGTACGCAGCGGAAGCTCCAAGTATGAAAAAATACCCCCGATTTTGAAATATTCTTCATTGCTGCCCCGCTTCTATTGCTCGTAGCGTGATAATATATAACCTATAACGTTCCTCGATAAATAAGCTATCTAACACTGTAAGAATTTTTCAAATCGAACCAGTAGTTCCTGAGATTAGCGCGTTCAAACAAACAAATATATTATATATTAGTATAGATTACCAAGGGTTAAAAATACTTATATATATTTTTGTAAATTTATACATAGGTATATAGAAACACCTGGGTGTAGTAGCTGAGAGGTCTCAACTATTTAAATCAAACATGAACATAGGCGTCGGTGGCTCAATGGTGCGGATGTTGCCTTGCGATCTGGAGGTTCAAGCCCCGCCACGTACCAACGTGATTTCGAATTTTGAAATCAAATGTTCGCTATCCGACCCTCTTATGGTAAAGCATAACATCGTCAGGAAACCTTCGCACGCCTGCGAAGAGTTTCAACGGTTGGGCGTGAAGTTGACCAATCCGAACTGGGCCCGCGTGGGCGACTAAGGCCAATACACCTTTACGGGTAGGCTCGTGTCCCTCGGTGGGGATGTTTCATGGGCTGATGATGATTTACATTATTCATATACACAAGTGCATGTAATGTAAATTGTTTTCCAACCATTATTGGTGTAATGGTGACATAATGCTTCCACCAGTCTTCCATTTTGAGATAACAATCCCTTATTTAACATCTTCAAGAACCAGATGGCTTTATATATTTCTTTCGTATTATAAAAAACATTCTACAGTATCGTACCCTGTTTAAAGCCCATCGTCACCTCTACCCTGCACTTCCTCAAGCCCTCTCTTCCGTGATTTATTTGCACAACTAGCAAAACGCTATCGGATGTTCAACGGTAGAATATTCCGGATAGCGGAGGTAATAAAAATTGAACGCATTCAAACATGTTGCGGGTACAATTTGACAATACTGCCCAAGGGTATCCCATAAGAAATTAATTGCTTGTACAGGGCACGTCAAAGGGCCCGAGCGATCGATGCGCATTTTTGTGGGTACATAATATCCTGTTGGCACGCCTCGGTAACAACATGAGGTTTTTAGATTGAAATACTTAACATGATTATGAGAGCACGCTTTGCCTGCAAAAAGGTCTGTGAAATAATGCCGCTTGCAATATCCCTATCTTATTATTATTAGTTTTAATTCGCATCCATAGGAACATTACCTAACTATAAAAATACATTTACTTTTATTATATAAATTTAATTTAATTTGTATTTAATTTTTTACTGTTATGGAATTGAGAAAACCTGTTAAGTTACGAGAGTAAGTTGAGTACCATTAAAACTGCTATTTTTATGTTAAGAAATGGTCTGAACTTCATAGAAATGGGCTTAAAATAATAATTTAAAAATAAATAATTGATATTTAGCTTTACATTTTGCAAAACATATCTCCCATTTAATTTCTTAGGTACGCGTATTGTTTTCATACAGTCGAACATTTAACCATCATGGCGTCCCTCATAGCGACCAATGGCGTGCCACAGCGTCAAGTGGTTCTGATTGGCCAAGTTAGCATTCAGCACGTTCATCCATTCAGCAGAAGCACCGAGGGCTGTGCACTACTTGACGCCACTCGGAATCCCGCTTCACAATGCAATTATACAGTGCTTTGTCTTTATTTACACTTTGAGCGTTGCTAATTGCTTGATTTTCAACGACGCGAACTTCCTACTAAACGGAGTGGTGTTTATTAGCTGATTTTAATCCTTACCAGCTCATTATTTATGTCCCCACCGAGGGGCACGAACCTATCCTTGGACGGTGTATAGGCCTTAGTAGTTCACGCTCGCCCAGTGCGGATTGGCCGACTTCACGCACAACCTTTGAATCTCTTCGCAGGCGTGTACTGGTTTCCTCACGATGTTTTCTTTCACCGTTAGAGCGTCGGATAAACGTACATATTATTTCGAAAATACATTCGTACGTGGCGAAGTTTGAACCTGCACCCTCCAGACAACAGTAAATAAATTAATACGTAGGGTGTTCAATAAATACTGTCGTATACGACAGTATTTATTGAACACCCGACATTACATATATCTATACTTTTTCAAAATAAGCCCCGTTAAAATTAATGCATTTAGTCATACGCATAAACCACTCATTTATCCAGTCCTCCCACTTTTCTTTATGAATTAAATCTAATTCTTCATGAAAAGCTCTAACCAAATCTTCTTCAGTAAAAAACTTTCGCCCTTTCATGCGGTTTTTCACGAATGGAAATAAACCGAAGTCGTGCATTATCGTGATGTAGGAACCATGAGCGGAGTCCCGAATTCGGTCGTCGATTTTGGAGTTCTTCGAACACTTGAGGCAGGCAAATCTCAGTGTACCATTGACGGTATTCTGTCCACTTAACATTACTGATTTTATTAAGCCTTGTTTTTTTTAAAAAAAAAACGGCCATCATTCTTTTCTTTACTGATTTAGTTTTTCGCACTTGAATTGGTTGCTCTTCGTCTTCGAAGACCCATATCTTGCTTTGTGATTTAGTTGGCACATCGTAGTAGTAAATCCACGTTTCGTCAGCAGTGATAACTGAATTCTCATTTTTTGATTGGCCATTTTCAAATCGTTTCAGCATAGATTGCGCCCATTCAACCTGTTGTTGTTTTTGGAAGTCACTTAAAGAGTGGGGTACCCACAATGTACAAAATTTTTTTACACTTAAATGATTCTTCACTATGTTGTGCAAAGTACAAAAGTTTAAAATTAAAAAAATTACGGCTTACGTATAGCGTTTGCAGACACGTCAAGACTTGTTGAACACCCTACGTAAATAAGGTTTTGTCATTTGTATTTTTATCGAGGGAATACTAGTAGAATACAGGTCAAAATCAATAGGCAAGGCGAAAAAATACGACTAGCATGTATAAGAAAGGTATTCTGCTTGTATTAGTATCTCCAGCGGCTATAGAGATCGCAGGCTCGCGATGAACACCCAAACGGGAATCGTTTGCGATAATCGTCCACTATATTTCTGTTGTGAGCTTACATAAATTACGGTCCACCGGCTAGATTCTCTTACCGTATCGATATAATAAATACATGGGAATTTATGTCTCGGTATTAATCAGTAGACAATATCGACTGGGAGTCACGAGGCGCATTGTTGTAGCCGGTGGGAACCTCACACGGACGCGTGCTGCTTTATATTTCTATATTTTTCATATCTATTCATAACGAATCGTGAATAATATCATCATCAGCCTATAACGTCCCAGTGAAAGGCATAGGCCTTTTCGCATAGTGCAATATATGGGGAGATTGGGTCATAAGCTACCAATTTCTAAACTCGTACCATCAAGTACTATATGGAAATATTTTACTTTCTATTTATATACTTATACTCGTAAAAGGATATATCGGAAACGTGAAGACGTTTCCTATATTCAATTTTAATGGTCCATTACGGAGTACTTATTGAAATATTTCATGTTTTATTAGGTACCTTTTTTATAGCAGATAACATATTTTCCTGTCAAATTGTAGGAATAATAAATAATTACATAACGCTCATGGCTTCGTCCCAAAGGGGTAGGCAAAGATGATAGAGCGCCACTTTGCGCGGTTCTAACATTTATATGTACTTCTCTAGCTTCCTTAACATCCATCAACATTTTAATCCATGCCTTAATATGATTAAATGAATGAAACCCCTTTTGTTCTTACTGCTTGGGACTCCCGCCTTCATAAGGCCAACCAATTTGGTCGATCCATATGTTAGGAATAAAATCAAATATTTTTATTTTATTTTATGTGCTAGGTGTACAGGACGGTCGCTCACCTGATGGTAAGTGATACGCCTAACCATGACAGAGCGGCATTGAAGGAGACCCACAACTGATAGTTATTATCCTCCATCAATGCCTCACTGCACCCTTCACCCGAGACAACAGATGTTAGGTCTTTTATACCCGGTAATTTTAACAAGTCATATACTTGTGCGCCCCAATAAATAAATAAAAATATTCTCCTACTTGGCGATGATAAAGATAATGAAATACTCCAATATCGAAACCCTCTGTTTGCATTCCGCTAGCAGCAGATGTCAGTCCGAAGAACTGGTTTAGTACCAAGCCTTGAAATACATACTTCGGCTTTATGCGATCCTTGTAGTTACAATACCAAAGCAGAAAGCAGATTAGTCCGATGCGTCACAAAGGCTTTTCTATAGGCATTCATGGTCTATATTGGCGTGAATGCATCTGCAAAGTATGCACGCATGCTTATACGAGTACTACGCCTAGTAGTAGTAAGAGATTATTTGACAGTTTTTAAAGAACTAGATAGCCTAAATTGACTAGATTTCCTGAGTTTTAAAAGTCTTGAAGTTACAAATTTACTTTAAGATATAAAAATAAAAGTAATCTAAAAATACAAAGCCTTGTTAAATACCCAAACAACAAGCCGCTTGATTGTGGCTAGATAGCTGTGCGAATGTTAGTAGATATGACTATTATAAACAAATTGTAACCAGCATTGCAATGAAATCACGATTGCAACCGATCGATCAAAGAAGACCCGCAAACGATCCGGCAAAGGGCACCATCCGAGATCCAATTTAGTTGGAAGTGAAACCAAACCGCATACATCGGGCGCAGTTGACTCCGCAAACAATTCATTTCAATTCCAATCAGAGCGCCGGCATGTTGAACTGTCCACTGAACTCTATTATACTCGACGGATAAAAGTTTCTCAACAAACACGGGTATTGTTGATGACGTGAGAGTTGAGAATCAGCCGCAAGCAATATGCACCTGCATACACATTTTAAATGTTTTAAATATTTTTTTTAATATAGTAGTCGAATGGGGTTTGGTCGGTGATAACGAGTATACTAAGATTACCTCACACCGCCTAACTCATGATAATGTTAGGTCATCGATCTTGTAACTGACTATTTTAATAATTGCTTGACATGCAGGATCGTCAGTCGAACTTCCATCGAACACAAATATGTCATCGAGTTCCCCCTAGTATTACAATTAAAAAATAAAAGGCATAAATATATTTTTTCTTTCTTCTTTCTCATTAATAATGAAGACAACCCACATTAAAAATGTCTAAAATAAGTAGAAGAGATAGAGGATCATAATTTTCCTTATTCAAATAATTGACCAGCCAAAAGGAAATGGATCTTAGCAAAACAGATCATATTATACCTACAGTTATAATAACGTAAAAAAAGCTTCAAAAGATTCTCAATTCTTAAGAAACGAGACTTATTGCTTTTCAAATAAAAATGTAACTTTAATAAACGGATCTTTTGAAAATCGAAGTTCAAATTAAGCAATCAAAGTTTTCGCAATGTACTAGAAATATAACTTGAAAATATCTGACGAAATCTCTGGCAGTTTATCTCAAAAATATAAGATAAGCATCCTAAAGCCATGCTATTAGACCTCATTATTAAATCAGAAAAAAACAATATTGTTGGTAGTCTCGTTTGGAGTTTCTCCAAATGAAAGACAAGTCTTTGAACCTTATGGCCCCCCATTCGGTCCAGTGTATAAAGGCTTTGTGAAATACAATAATTACGAAAAATGTATTCGTGTGCAATTGCGGAGTAATGAGTGCGCAATACACTTATCATATTAATCAATATGTTATACTTATGATTCACTAAATAAAATCACATAATTCGCGTCTTGTAATTAGACACTTTAATAGTTTTCTATTTCTATTAACTAAATAATATATTTATATCCACAGACATTGAAAAAGCGACATGTTATCCTAATTTAGGCTAGTAACTTGTTATCATGGGTATTAGGATAACCCAGCCTAAATAGCTAAACATAATTACATATAAGTTTTTAAATACACACATTAAAACCTAGACAACACCCAGCCAAAATACAACTACACAAGAAACATATATTAAACAATCCTTTTGTTTTATGACTAACTGCTTAAGATAATCTAAGATCCCTGGCTCAGTCATTTACACTTGGCACACATTTTCCTCATCATGCCTACGCCTTGTAATGTCTTTGCTAAATGCAGTCTTCCTTAGTTCTTACAATAGCTGAATGGAACACGGCGCTTCACCCGTCTCGGGGTGGCGAACTTGCTCGTTTTATATGCAAATCCACCACGTCCTTATGAATATGAAAATTTTCTATTAGAACGTGTCGTTGTCAGCGCCCCTTGACGTACTGCGAGATGTGGCATTCTTCATAGATTTTAGCCGTTCAGCAATTTGCCACCGAGCGTGGGAATTTATGAGGGCTTCTGTACATCGCATCTATAGCACCTTGGCTAAGTAGCTACCCGAGTCTGCGCCATTAAAACAATCAGATTGAATCTTGTTGCCCAAATTGAATTTCACTGAATTGAAAGGTATTTTAGCGATATCGCTTCCCATGAGATGAATTGCCTATTTGTTTGTTTCACAATGAAATAAAAAAAATACTAGACTACTATTCTTTACAAGACATATACAATTTATCGGGTACCGATTAAATTAGCAGGTATAAGAGACCTCCTAACATCTGTTGTCTCAAATGACGGACGCAGTACGGTATTGATGGAAAAAAGTAACTGTTTATGAGTTGTTGGTCTCATTTAATGCCGCTATGTCATAAGAGACGTATGTCTCTTACCCAGTGGCGTGCACTCCATATATTGCGATTAAGCAGTATATACCCTGTGCGTCCAGACTTTTCCTCTACAGATTTGAAACCAAAGGCGATTTGCTGTTTTCAACAGCACTCAATTTAACAAAAATATAAATTATTTATTGTCTTTGCGATTAGTGTCACTTTGCATACCCTACTCATAATCTCTGTGCACGCCACTGCTCTTACCATCAAGTGAGCGTCCTAACCGACCTGTTAGTACACTTTGTAACATAATAAGCATGTCGTTACTAAAAAACATTAATATTTTAGTTAGTAGACATTTTAAAAAGCATTATAAACCTATAGATGTTGATGAAAATGTTCCAATAACGTATTTTATCAATTTGCCAGCAAATATGCGGGTTGGTCAAAGCAACTACTGATGTGATGCCACAAAAATAGGAATAAAATTTGTTTAAACTTCATACAAAAATACCCCCACGACATAGGTATGCTATGATTGAAATAACTGGCACGGATTCCGCATAGTAACAGTTTTCAATATAGTGATCACATGTTCTTACAGGATAAATAATCGACATACTGCAATACATTAAAAGAAACAAATGTAACGTAAAACTGAAAATAAATAATAAATAGCACGTGCTATAATTTCTCTTGGGAGCCGCCAAGATTAAATTTTAAAAGTTACGCCTCGTTGCTGGTATGCAGCGACTTAGTTACTATTTACGTTAAATTTTAAGATTTAAGTAATGCACCTGGATTTATAATCGGGCTGTTAACTTATGACATGGTGGTAACGCCATCTCTTAAAAGTGTTAGATTAATTTACTTCGCATTTTCTTCAATCATAAGTGCTAATCTAAGTCCTATAAGTAAAAGGATTTGGCTTTTTATTAGACCGGCCTACGCTTCTCATGTCGTTGCGTGGTTGCCATTCTAAAACCTTCCNATCTTTAGGAACATTACCTAACTATAAAAACATTTACTTTTATATATATATATTTAATTTAATTTAATTTTTTACTGTTATGGAATTGAGAAACCTGTTAAGTTACGAGAGTAATTGAGTACCATTTAAAAACTGCTATTTGTTATGTTAAGAATGGTCTGAACTTCAATAGGAAAAATGGGCTTAAAATAATAATTTCAAATAAATAATTGATATTTAGCTTTTACATTTTGCAAAAACATACTCCCATTTAATTTCTAGGTACGCGTATTGTTTTCATACTTTAACCATCATGGCGTCCCTCATAGCGAACCAATGCGTGCCACAGCGGTCAAGTGGTTCTGATTGGCCAATGTTAGCATTCGCACGTTCATCATCAGCAGAAGCACCGAGGGCTGTGCACTACTTGACGCCACTCGGAATCCCGCTTCACAATGCAATTATACAGTGCTTGTCTTATTTATACTTTGAGCGTTGCTAATTGCTTGATTTTCAACGACGCGAACTTCCTGCTAAACGGAGTGGTGTTTATTAGCTGATTTTAATCCTTACCAGCTCATTATTTATGTCCCACCGAGGGGCACGAACTATCCTTGACGGTGTATAGGCCTTAGTAGTTCACGCTCGCCCAGTGCGGATTGGCCGACTTCACGCACAACCTTTGAATCTCCGCAGGCGTGTACTGGTTTCCTCACGATGTTTTCTTTCACCGTTAGAGCGTCGGATAAACGTACATTATTTCGAAATACATTCGTACGTGGCGAAGTTTGAACCTGCACCCTCCAGACACAGTAAATAAATTAATACGTAGGGTGTTCAATAAATACTGTCGTATACGACAGTATTTATTGAACACCGACATTACATATATCTATACTTTTCAAATAAGCCCGTTAAAATTAATGCATTTAGTCATACGCATAAACCACTCATTTATCCAGTCCTCCCACTTTTATGAATTAAATCTAATTCTTCATGAAAAGCTCTAACCAAATCTTCTTCAGTAAAAACTTTCGCCTTTCATGCGGTTTTTCACGAATGGAAATAAACGAAGTCGCTGGGTGCAATATCGGGACTATAGGGAGGGTGGTCAAGTACTTTTATAAGATACTCTCAGAAATTGCGAAGTAGCGCCAGCTCTATGAACTGGTGCATTATCGTGATGTAGGAACCATGAGCGGAGTCCGAATTCGGTCGTCGATTTTAGAGTTCTTCGAACACTTGAGGCAGGCAAATCTCAGTGTACCGTTGACGGTATTCTGTCCACTTAGCATTACTGATTTTTTAAGCCTTGTTTTTTTTTAAAAAAAACGGCCATCATTCTTTCTTTACTGATTTAGATTTTCGCACTTGAATTGGTTGCTCTTCGTCTTCGAAGACCCATATCTTGCTTTGTGACAGGCAAATCTCAGTGTACCATTGACGGTATTCTGTCCACTTAGCATTACTGATTTTATTAAGCCTTGTTTTTTTTAAAAAAAACGGCCATCATTCTTTTCTTACTGATTTAGATTTTCGCACTTGAATTGGTTGCTCTTCGTCTTCGAAGACCTATATCTTGCTTTGTGATTTAGTTGGCACATCGTAGTAGTAAATCCCGTTTCGTCAGCAGTGATAACTGAATTCTCATTTTTGATTGGCCATTTTCAAATCGTTTCAGCATAGATTGCGCCCATTCAACCTGTTGTTGTTTTTGGAAGTCACTTAAAGAGTGGGGTACCCACAATGTACAAAATTTTTTCACACTTAAATGATTCTTCACTATGTTGTGCAAAGTACAAAAGTTTAAAATTAAAAAAATTACGGCTTACGTATAGCGTTTTCAGACACGTCAAGACTTGTTGAACACCCTACGTAAATAAGGTTTTGTCATTTGTATTTTTATCGAGGGAATACTAGTAGAATACAGGTCAAAATCAATAGGCAAGGCGAAAAATACGACTAGCATGTATAAGAAAGGTATTCTGCTTGTATTAGTATCTCAGCGGGCGATAAGATCGCAGGCTCGCGATGACACCCAAACGGGAATCGTTTGCGATAATCGTCCACTATATTTCTGTTGTGAGCTTACATAAATTAGGTCCACCGGCTAGATTCTCTTACCGTATCGATATAATAAATACATGGGAATTTATGTCTCGGTATTAATCAGTAGACAATATCGACTGGGAGTCACGAGGCGCATTGTTGTAGCCGGTGGGAACCTCACACGGACGCGTGCTGCTTTATATTTCTATATTTTTCATATCTATTATAACGAATCGTGAATTATCATCATCAGCCTATAACGTCCAGTGAAAGGCATAGGCCTTTTCGCATAGTGCAATATATGGGAGATGGGTTTCATAAGCTACCAATTCTAAACTCGTACCATCAAGTACTATATGGAAATATTTTACTTTCTATTTATATACTTATACTCGTAAAAGGATATATATCGGAAACGTGAAGACGTTTCCTATATTCAATTTTAATGGTCCATTACGGATACTTATTGAATATTTTCATGTTTTATTAGGTACCTTTTTTATAGCAGATAACATATTTTCCTGTCAAATTGTAGGAATAATAAATAATTACAAAACGCTCATGGCTTCGTCCCAAAGGGGTAGGCAAAGATGATAGAGCGCCACTTTGCGCGGTTCTAACATTTATATGTACTTCTCTAGCTTCCTTAACATCCATCAACATTTTAATCCATGCCTTAATATGATTAAATGAATGAAACCCCTTTTGTTCTTACTGCTTGGGACTCCCGCCTTCATAAGGCCAACCAATTTGGTTGATCATATGTAAGGAATAAAATCAAATATTTTTATTTTATTTTATGTGCTAGGTGTACAGGACGGTCGATCACCTGATGGTAAGTGATACGCCTAACCATGACAGAGCCGAGAACCGAGACAACAGATGTTAGGTCTTTTATACCCGGTAATTTTAACAAGTCATAACTTGTGCGCCCAATAAATAAAAAAAATATTCTCCTACTTGGCGTTGATAAACTCAAACTCAAACTCAATATATACTATACTCGATAATGAAATATTCCAATCCGAAACCCTGTGTTCGCATTCCGCTAGCAGCAGATGTCAGTCCGAAGAACTGGTTTAGTACTAAGCCTTGAAATACATACTTCGGCTTTATGCGATCCTTGTAGTCACAATACCAAAGCAGATTAGTCCGATGCGTCACAAAGGCTTTTCTATAGGCATTCATGGTCTCTATTGGCGTGAATGCATCTGCAAAGTATGC
The DNA here is from genome assembly GCA_019425675.1 of Leucinodes orbonalis. Classification (NCBI taxonomy): domain Eukaryota; kingdom Metazoa; phylum Arthropoda; class Insecta; order Lepidoptera; family Crambidae; genus Leucinodes; species Leucinodes orbonalis. Next base: position 29,664 of record PQWD01007929.1, read on the forward strand.
ACGCATGCTTATACGAGTACTACGCCTAGTAGTAGTAAGAGATTATTTGACAGTTTTTAAAGAACTAGATTGCCTAAATTGACTAGATTTCCTGAGTTTAAAAGTCTTGAAGTTACAAATTTACTTTAAGATATAAAAATAAAAGTAATCTAAAAATACAAAGCCTTGTTAAATACCCAAACAACAAGCCGCTTGATTGTGGCTAGATAGCTGTGCGAATGTTAGTAGATATGACTATTATAAACAAATTGTAACCAGCATTGCAATGAAATCACGATTGCAACCGATCGATCAAAGAAGACCCGCAACGATCCGGCAAAGGGCGCACCATCCGAGATCCAATTTAGTTGGAAGTGAAACCAAACCGCATACATCGGGCGCAGTTGACTCCGCAAACAATTCATTTCAATTCCAATCAGAGCGCCGGCATGTTGAACTGTCCACTGAACTCTATTATACTCGACGGATAAAAGTTTCTCAACAAACACGGGTATTGTTGATGACGTGAGAGTTGAGAATCAGCCGCAAGCAATATGCACCTGCATACACATTTTAAATGTTTTAAATATATTTTTTTATATAGTAGACGAATGGGGTTTGGTCGATAACGAGTATACTAAGATACCTCACACCGCCTAACCTGATAATGTTAGTCATCGATCTTGTAACTATTTTAATAATTGCTTGACATGCAGGATCGTCAGTCGAACTTCCATCGAACACAAATATGTCATCGAGTTCCCCTAGTATTACAATTAAAAAATAAAAGGCATATATATAATTTTTCTTTCTTCTTTCTCATTAAAATGAAGACAACCCACATTAAAAATGTCTTAAATAAGTAGAAGAGATAGAGGATCATAATTTTCCTTATTCAAATAATTGACCAGCCAAAAGGAAATGGATCTTAGCAAAACAGATCATATTATACCTACAGTTATAATAACGTAAAAAAAGCTTCAAAAGATTCTCAATTCTTAAGAAACGAGACTTATTGCTTTTCAAATAAAAATGTAACTTTAATAAACGGATCTTTTGAAAATCGAAGTTCAAATTAAGCAATCAAAGTTTTCGCAATGTACTAGAAATATAACTTGAAAATATCTGACGAAATCTCTGGCAGTTTGTCTCAAGAATATAAGTTAAGCATCCAAAAGCCATGCTATTAGACCTCATTATTAAATCAGAAAAAAACATTATTGTTGGTAGTCTCGTTTGGAGTTTCTCCAAATGAAAGACAAGTCTTTGAACCTTATGGCCCCCCATTCGGTCCAGTGTATAAAGGCTTTGTGAAATACAATAATTACGAAAAATGTATTCGTGTGTAATTGCGGAATAATGGGTGCGCAATACACTTATTCATATTAATCAATATGGTAACTTATGATTCACTAAATAAAAATTCGCGTCTTGTAATTAGACACTTTAATAGTTTTCTATTTCTATTAACTAAATAATAGATTTATATCCACAGACATTGAAAAAGCGACATGTTATCCTAATTTAGGCTAGTAACTTGTTATTATGGGTATTAGGATAACCCAGCCTAAATAGCTAAACATAATTACATATAAGTTTTTTAAATACACACTAAAACCTAGACAACACCCAGCCAAATATACAACTACACAAGAAACATATTAAACAATCCTTTTGTTTTATGACTAACTGCTTAAGATAATCTAAGATCCCTGGCTCAGTCATTTACACTTGGCACACATTTTCCTCATCATGCCTACGCCTTGTAATGTCTTTGCTAAATGCAGTCTTCCTTAGTTCTTACAATAGCTGAATGGAACACGGCGCTTCACCCATCTCGGGGTGGCGAACTTGCTCGTTTTATATGCAAATCCACCACGTCCTTATGAATATGAAAATTTTCTATTAGAACGTGTCGTTGTCAGCGCCCCTTGACGTACTGCGAGATGTGGCATTCTTCATAGATTTTAGCCGTTCAGCAATTTGCCACCGAGCGTGGGAATTTATGAGGGCTTCTGTACATCGCATCTATAGCACCTTGGCTAAGTAGCTACCCGAGTCTGCGCCATTAAAACAATCAGATTGAATCTTGTTGCACAAATTGAATTTTACTGAATTGAAAGGTATTTTAGCGATATCGCTTCCCATGAGATGAATTGCCTATTTGTTTGTTTCACAATGAAATAAAAAAAATACTAGACTACTATTCTTTACAAGACCTATTATTTTAATATTTTTTTGAAGCTTACATATACAATTTATCGGGTACCGATTAAATTAGCAGGTATAAGAGACCTCCTAACATCTGTTGTCTCAAATGACGGACGCAGTACGGTATTGATGGAAAAAAGTAACTGTTTATGAGTTGTTGGTCTCATTCAATGCCGCTATGTCATAAGAGATGTATGTCTTTTACCCAGTGCGCACTCCATATATTGCGAATAAGCAGTATAACCCTGTTGCGTCCAGACAATCCCAAACCCAACATTATTAAATGATTCCCAAGTGGACTAAATGTCGACTAAAAACATTAATATTAGTTAGTACGACATTTAAAAAGCATTATAAACCTATATATATATGTTGATGAAAATTGTTCCAATAACGTATTTTATCAATTTGCCAGCAAATATGCGGGTTGGTCAAAGCAACTACTGTTGTGATGCCACAAAAATAGGAATAAAATTTTGTTTAAAACTTCATACAAAAATACCCCCACGACATAGGTATGCTATGATTGAAATAACTGGCACGGATTCCGCATAGTAACAGTTTTCAATATAGTGATCACATGTTCTTACAGGATAAATAATCGACATACTGCAATACATTAAAAGAAACAAATGTAACGTAACACTGAAAATAAATAATAAATAGCACGTGCTATAATTTCTCTTGGGACGCCGCCAAGAATTAAATTTTAAAAGTTACGCCTCGTTGCTGGTATGCAGCGACTTCGTTACTATTTAAAGATTTAAGTAATGCACCTGGATTTATAATCGGGCTGTTAACATTATGACATGGTGGTAACGTCATATCTTAAAAGTGTTAGATTAATATTACTTCGCATTTTCTTCAATCATAAGTGCCTAATCTAAGTCTATAAGTAAAAGGATTTGGCTTTTTTATTTTAGACCGGCCTACGCTTCTCATGTCGTTGCGTGGTTGCCATTCTAAAACCTTCCCGTTGTAATGTTATGCCATATTTTTCATTACAGAACTTAGTTTTGAAATCAATCGAAACAAGTTCCTGAATAAATAATCATCACTTTTCCTGCAATAACAATTCTAAAATGATACTTTTTCAAGGGAAAACTTGATCACAATCTAATTGCTTGTTTATCTTTAATAAATTCATTTCCCTTTTAGCATTTGTGTTGTACGATTAACTGAATGCAAAAAAAATATACTTCTTCCATTACTTGATTAAATCAGGGGAAATATGCTTTAAATTATATCTTGAAATTAAAAATAATTTCAAATAGGGAAAACGCTTATTATTTTTATTTAAGGGGCAGAATATTCAGTAAGTTCACTGCCTGTCTCGTCGTTCGGATAAGATTTTTAACAGCATTACTTAATCAGCTGTAGAAATAGTTTAACTGGATGTGATTTCATCTGTTTAAGAAACTTCAAAACAAGATATCGTAGCTGGAATAGTTTTTTATATTTTGAAATGACTTCGAAAAGGAGGTTACTCAATTCATTTTATTATATATAAAAAAGCACTATTATGTCATGTGAAATTATAATGAAAAATCTAGTCAAACGATGCGATGGGCAGAATTTTGCTGCAGACACTTTTTGAGTGAGATTGTGCATCTGGTTAGTTTATTGTTTAACTAGGCTGTGTATAGATACTATCTTTATTTCTAACAACCGATGAAAAAAGTATAATTAGTGTCTGAGATACATATATGATAAAGCAGAAGTTAGAGGATTAGCAAGTTGAAGTGGCAGTGGGCAGGGCACATAGTGCGTAGAACCGATGGCCGATGGGGCGGAAAGGTTCTCGAGTGGCGTCCACGGAAAGCGAACGACCCCTAACCAGATGGACGGATGATCTGGTTAAGGTGGCGGGTAGCAGATGGATGTCAACTGCAAGGGATCGGTCCGCGTGGAAATCATTAGGGGAGGCCTTCGTTCAGCAGTGGACATAATTAGGCTGTAATGATGATGATGATGATGAAAGCTGAAGTTTTTACCGAACTACTGGTTTGATTTGAAAAATATTTCAGTGTAAGAAGCCTATAGGCTTTATAACATCACGTTAAGATACAAATGAGTTTTGTAAGAGATAATTTGCGTTATTATACAGTTACTAACTGACGAAGTCTCAGCCAAAGCTAGTAAAGTCGTACCCCATCGGCCTTCACTACTATATTTATTAATTTATTTATTTGGTACACAAACAGATTGTCACAAGTCACGTTTGTAAGATAAGTACAATGATAGCTTATGACTAGAGTACAATCCTATAACATGTGTACACGACATGATTTGCAGACTATATTTTGCTTATTAAATAACATTTACTCCCCTTACGGGTGACATCAACGAAAAAAAAAAACCCTACTTATTGGACAGGTTGGAACAAGATATGCCTGATTGCGTTCCTAAATGCCACCAAACTTGATCCGAAAATATCGATATCATGCTCAGCCTTATTATTATACCTATACCCGGCCCAATCTTAAACTTGCTAAACCTATACGCTGTGCCTATACTTTTGTTTCTTTAGGTACTGCATCCTTCTTATTATACAGAGTCTGCAATACCTCAAAGCAGCAGTGCACCGAGTACGTCCCGCTCCGTCACGTAACCTTTCCCTCGGGAACTACATCCGCACATACCTTAAGTTGTACCCCAGCACAACGTTACACCAGTTGAAAGAAACTTTAGCATGCAATATTCATGCTAATACCTCGCTTATAAAAGCTGACTTTATCTCAACTATTTGACACAACAAGCATAAAAGGTTGTACAGCTTGGCGTGTTACATAATGTCGCATATAAAGGGGTATTATCGCTTCACATTATCACAGAACGTTGGAAAACTTCGAGAGGAAACATGAACATCCGAGAACAGTAAACCAAAATTAATACAACATGTAGTCAATTTTAATTCGCGTAACCGACTCAGTAATTTCGATCATGAATAACATCAGTCTATTCTTAACTGCGTGTAATACAAAGCGCACTTTGTATTACACGCAGTTATTTTTTAATTTGTCGTGAAGTTGGCCAATCCGCACTGTACCCGCGTGGACGACCAAGGCCTAATCACCCATTACGAGTAGGCGCGTGTCTCTCAGTGGGGACGTTTATGATCTGATGATGATTATGAGTCATATAATCCCTTGAATTTTACAGCATTATCAGGAGACGCCAGAATATAGTTTCTATTTTGTGTCGATTTAAGTTAAGCGATTATCAGCTTAATTTAATGTAGAGACATTAATGCTATTCATAATTTTGACACACAAAGCCTGTCCATTGAGGTCCATAGTAACTATCGTATGGTAACCCTAGCAACCATGATACCCCTGTCAATAGTTACATAGGTATGATGACGGTCTAATATAATCAGACTTGTCAAATCTCGATCACGAATCTCGAGAAAAACGATTTAGTGGTGACATACAATTTTCTACAAAAATTATGGTTTCGGTTTATGATCCAAAATTATTTATTGCACACATAAGTAAAACACTTTACAAGATATTTCACTGTGAATGAGTCAATGGTCTTATCACTAAATAGCGATCTATTCCGGACAACCCACTCAAACTGGAAGAGGACATTGTAAACTTAAATACATACACATGGGTAAATTTTTAATATGTATAAAAACAGATATACGCATGGTCTAAGAAATATTGGGAAAAATATTCAACTTTGTACAAAGTTTAAATAAAATGAACTAAAAACAAATGTTATATTTAGGATGCCTCCAAAGAGATCTCATTTCTAGCCTCGGTGAACTGAAAACCGACTTGTTGTTGAAAGGTAGACGTAGGTGCTTGCAATCAAGTTTTATGGCAAGCACAAAATAACTATTTCCTTCTGGGGTAAAAAGTTAAATATTTTACCATCCCATTTCTCTCTCTCTTCCCATTCTTGTAACAAACGTAGTATCATAATCGGTATTGATTTAAAAATCCACTTAAATAATATCAGACGTACCTATGCGTACTATTTATATGACTTAGTAAAAGAGGCTAAACATCTGCAGTCTCGGATGAAGGGAACAGAGCAGTGTTGACCTTATACGATAATATCACTTTGCCTTTTCTGGTACAAAAATGACGTATCATTATAGTAATACTGTCTTAAGAGATGGCGGTAACCCCCCAAGTCATTCCGCTCACTTCATAACATAAAAAATAAACCAACATTATACCATTTCTTTAAACGTAATGTGAAATACCCAGTACATAATCTGACACTTTATCCTTTAAATCCACGTACAAAATAGCAGTTCCCCTGTAACGCTCGCAAACAGGTGCTATGAAGTCGACCGTTATTCCATCTTAACGGGCCGTTACGTGTTGACGTCTAGAACATTTTGTATACTAAATAAAGTCTCATTTTGTATGTTATAACTTCAAGGTAGAGGCAGATAAGTGGCCACTATAGTTTACAAGTAATGCCAAAGGGAGGTAACGGTTGACGATCGCGTCGTTGAGCAACTGTTTAAATCGTCGCAAATTGAAAGGGTCAGCTCACAGCATTAATACTATTCATACATGAAAAACCAATTTTATACAATTCTTGTTATCCCCAAACCATTGGATACTAAAAAAGCCCTAACGCATAGACACCTAGAACGTTCTATATACTAAAATAAGTATAGGGGTTAAAAATATAACCGTTAAAAATTCAGGATACGCAAGTAGAAGCCCGGGCGGCTGCATAATCCGCGCGTGCCGGTGACAACCGAGCAACGAGTAAAACAAACGCATAATAGATTAACATGTTGTGTGACCGATTTTTATATTTACCTTCCAACTCACACGCGATAATGTGTACACACTAGTTCAGTTATTCTAATGTTGGTAACTTTTGTACACGCAAACAAAGCCAATTGAAGAGCGTCGGTCGCTCATTGGTGTGGACTGTTGCCATCCGATCGGGAGGAAGCAGGTTGAATCGTACCAATGTGTTTTCGAAATCACATGTTCGATATCCGACGCTCTTACGGCGAAGGACAGCTTCGTGAAGAAACCAGCGCATGTCTGCGAAGAGATTTAAAGGTTATGCGTGAAGTCGGCCAATCCGCACTGGGCCCGCGTGGACGACTAAAGCACTAAACACCCTATACGGATAGATAAATTAGGAAGAACGCTGATTAAATTGGTTCTCAAATTTTGCTCATAATAAAAAGGACGTGACAATTAAAATTTTAGTACTAGTATTACAGTACTCAAATATTTATACTAGTTTATTTAACTTACGGTTAATTTTTCATCACATGAGAAATTGTGAGATTCTTGATTATATTTAGTAGTAGTAGTAGTAGTAAAACACTTTATTGCTCACAAGTACACTAAAAATAAAATAAAAAACAGTAAAATTGACAATACTGTGGGCAAAGGCGGCCTTATCGCTGCAAGCGATCTCTTCCAGGCAACCTTTGGGTAAGGAACAAAGCCGGAAATAGAGGTAGTGCACAAGCAAAACTGAACAAAAATAATCAAAAGCATACATACATATACATAAATACAACAATACAATATCACAAATATAAATAAATATATACACATATCAATATATATATATATATATATAGATACATATAAAAAATAATACCATATTTAATAGAAAATAACAAAGTTAAACATATAATTTACAAATATATTATAAAATAAATAAATTGTGAAATAATAATATGTAGACAGTTCAATGAAATTAAATAACAGAATTTAATAAATACTGACGAAGCTTGTTCTTAAAGGTGACTAGTGACTTAGCGTGTCGAATCTCAGATGGCAAACTGTTCCAAAGAAACGTAGCTCTAACAGTAAAAGATTCCTTAAAATAACCAGACCACCTAAATATAATAATGATTATATTTAGGTGCATAATTAAAATGTATTTTTGTACAAGTTCGAACATTTGTAAAACCCAGCAGTTACACTTTTTGAAACAATTATGATATTTCTTAACATAAATAAAGTAGTTTATAAAACTACCTAATAAAATGCAGCACAATTGACTACACTGACAACACAACTTCATGTAACCTAATAAAATTATTTCCTTCTATTAATTCTTTTTCTTTTAACAAATGATGAATTAATTCAGTAATACTAATTCAATTTCATTAGATAGACAAATTAGAAATGAATAGGTACGACAAGGTTTTTTTTACAAAGTGTTAAAATATAAATAGCAAGGACCTTCGATGCCAACGATGTTATCATTATTAATTTACTTTCTAACACTATGACGTCAGTTTATGACTTAGGAAGTTAATACTGAAGTGAATGCGAAATGGTTTAAAACTAGATTAGATATGCCGTTAAAATTCGCAATGAAATAATAGGGACTTACATTTTTCTCTTCGTGTCTTATTCAGTTAGCGTTAAACGTTTTGACAAAAGGGTGAATATAGGTACGAGTATAACAACGTTACATCCCTTGTTGCATCGAGTTTCCCCGAATACCCGAATCTTCTCCTCATGTCGGCGGTATAGGGGAGGGTGGGGTGATTACGGACAGCGGGTAATTGCGGACACTGCCTTACCGGCTGATACAGCCCTCCCCGCGTCCCGCAACACGACTCGCGCTAATGTATCCGCCATCTTTAGTGTCCGGAAAGTTGTCAACACGGGAGCCCGCGCACGCGATTCAAGGTAAGATCAATTAATTATTTTTATGTATTTTCTTGTAATTTTCGATGATTTTCAGTAGCGTGCATACGCTATGATATTTGTTTTGAGTAAAAACTGTATTCGTTACGTGTTAAGGTGTCTTTCACCTATATTAATGTGCAATTATAATCTACAAAAGTTTATCCTAACCTAAAATCCTTTTGCTATAAAATGTCGAAAGGCAGATGGGGTAATTGCAGACATTAGTTTGGGATAAATACGGACGTCCGTATTTACCCCAAAGAGGTTGGGGAGAATACGGACACATGACTTATTATATCTGTATCATGTTTCAGATGCCTCGAGTATACAAACGGAAGACTGAAAAAAAGTACACACTCGAAACTTTAAAAATAGCTATAAGGGAGATTCAAGAAAAGAATTTAAGTTTTAGAAAAGCTGCGGAAAAGTATAACGTACCTCGAGCTACATTGTTAGATCAGGTCAGAAAGTCTGCTGAAGATGTCAAAGATCCCAAACGTGGTAAGAAACCAATCTTTAATGAATCTCAAGAGCAAGAGCTCGTTCAGTTCATTCTGCAGTCGTGTAGAAATTATTTCGGAATAACTCCAATCACGCTTAGAAAAGTCGCATTCGATTTTGCAACAGCTAATGGCTTGGCACACAATTTTAACAAAGCAACGGGTATAGCTGGAATAGAGTGGTATTACTCGTTTATGTCAAGGCATCCTCAAATATCACTCCGTAAGCCGGAAGCGACATCTTTAAGTCGAATCACTGCGTTTAATGAAGAAGAAGTAGATATTTTTTTTACTAACCTGACACACTTGATGTCCAAACATAATTTCAGGCCAGATGCCATTTATAATGTTGATGAAACAGGCATAAGCACTGTCCAAAGAAACTCAAAAATTCTTGCGCCTAAAGGCTCAAAACAAGTTGGCAAGTGCACAAGTGCTGAAAGAGGATCCTTGACAACAGTCGTGAATGCATGTAGCGCAAGCGGCAATTATGTGCCACCATTTTTTATCTTTAAGAGGAAAAGAATGAACCCATTACTAATGAAACAAAGCAACTCCAATATGATAGCATCGATTTCTGACTCTGGGTGGATCAATGAAGAATTATTCGTTCAGTGGCTTCATCATTTTAAAACCTTTACTCGGCCATCTGCTGACAATGTTATTTTGCTTGTCCTTGACAATCATGAAAGCCATATTAGCTTGGCCGCTTACAACTTTTGTAAGAAAAATTTCATTCATGTCATTACGCTACCACCGCATACTTCTCATAAGATGCAGCCACTGGACCTCACATTTCATGGTCCCTTAAAAACAGCTTATAACCGTGAATGTGAAACGCATATGGTTAATAATCCTGGTGCCAAAATTACCAGTTATGATATTGTTGGATTGTACACAAAGGCTTTCAATCGCACAACAAATATTGAAAAAGCAATAAATGGCTTCAGAGCTGCGGGGATTTGCCCATTGGATAAGGAAATTTTTAGAACGACTTTTGCCAACTTGATGCACAGTGACATGGAACCACAATCGGGCTCCAACATCAGATCTAGTGCCTTAAATTTGAATGACTCTTGTACTCACAATGAACCAGAAATCCCCAATTTAAATGAGCAGACAAATGCCAGTACAACCAAAGCACAAATGCCAAATAATTCCGAAGCCCAACCCCGAATCACAAATCAAGTTGAAATTCAATCTGTTGCACATGCTAATATTGATGATTCTATCAATGACACCAGTCATCCAGGTGTTTCAACAGAGCAACATGGTAACCCACCACCTTCTGTACCATTACAGGACATAGTTAATTTACCGACCATAAAGCGTTTAAGCAAGAAAACAAATCGGAAAAAGAAACATTCCATAATTGTTACTGATACTCCAGAAAAAATTGAATTAGAGAAGAAAGAACTGAAGAAGGTAGAAAAAAAAACAAACAAGAAGCAGGTGTAAGAAACGGAAAGAAGACGATAACTAAACAGAAAAAAGCTACGAAACCAAAGAAAAAGTCGCAGAGGGGTGTGAGAAATCTTAGAAATTTTTAATATAATGCAGATGACACAGAATATTTCTGTATATTTTGTAATGAAAAATTTTATTCGCCCCCCACTGAAGATTGGGTAATGTGCATAGTGTGTCAGAATTGGGCACATGAAAATTGCACAAGCGGAAGCTCAAGCCGAGGCTATATTTGCGACTTGTGTAAGGAGAAATAGACTGACCGCAATTACCCCACCCGCTGTCCGTATTTACCTGGAAGGCGTCGGGTAAATGCGGACAGCAAGGGTTTTGTTTTTTTGAGAAAAAATATAAATGTTGATTTGTTACTAATAATTTTATATGTTAATTTTGTAAGGTAATAAGCAAAGTTTATTAATTGATAAAAACGAACTGATTAGCTTTAAAAGTTTATGTTTTATTAAAGTATTCCCTTAAGTGTCCGCAATATCCCCACTCTCCCCTACTACTTACTTCAAGGGAACGCTTAGCTGCTTTTTGCTTACCGTAAAATAAAAAATGAAATTCACATAACATATGGATGAAATACGAGGTATTATACTCGTTTTTCCATAGATTAGAGTAAGAACTAGTCGCGCGTGGCAGAATATGTGTGTAAATCGCACTGTAATAAAATCGAATCACTTGAATAGGATGAAATTAAAAAACGGTGATGTAACTCTAACGGTTGATTAAGTCCAAATGAATTATCAAAATACTTTTGTAATCGGAAAGTTCTAGTTGGAATGGCTCTAATGACTAGTCTTTGATGCAGGTTTTGGAAACCATATATATTATAAAACAGAACACGCGAGCGTAACCTATTTTGTTTCTATCTTCACCACCCCTTCACATCATCAGCTCATAAACGTCCCCACCGAGGCACGAGCCTACCCGTACGCGGAAGTAAGTATAGGCCTTAGTCATATACGAACAACATTGTGCTCGTATTTTGAGTTCAAACATAATTAATTAGAACGGAACGAATGCATTGGTAGTTGCTAGCAAATTCCCGAGTCTAGGACATTCGGTGCACCTGACTCCCGATGCTCAGTTTGGTAACTTTCCACGTACAGTGCACTCAACCAACTGGGTATCGCTAATAGTTGACGGATTTTGACAATACTCAAGCATGTTATGTTATGTTCTTATCTGGTTATATTTTGATAACTTCAATAGTATTTATGGTATATATGGCAAGTGTAGTATTAATATAGGAAAAACAAACTTATTTTTAATGTTAAGTACCTATTTATTAGGTATTTTAGACGACCTATTTGGTGTAATGATTGAGAGTCGCTACTTCACTAGAATTCCGATTCGTTCCCGGGCAGTACAAACATTTGTGTGCATGAACATGTCTGTTTGTATTGGTTTGAATGTTTCATATGTATGTTTTAATTTACATCAAAAATGAATATAATAATATGAGTATGTTTATCAGTTGTTTTGTACTTACCTTGGGGCTAGATGGCGTTATGTTAATGTCGGTGGATATTTATTTATTTATTTAATATCATACAATCGTGTCTGAGTCTTCAGTTAGCGTACATCCTGATAGACTGACGTCATCGAAAAAAAGTTTTGAAATAAAAAGTTCACACACCAGTTCCATTGGGACTGCGTGAGTTACGGTAAAATCTCCTCAAAGCAATGCCAGCTGGGGAGTGCCTGTGCTTTTCATTAGTGTTTTCGTAAACATGAAATATAAATCAAAGGAAAGCAAGTAATTAAGCAATTAGACACAACTTATCGCTACTTATAAAAATTATAACGGCGCAACGTTGCAATATAACCAACAACATTATCAGCCTATTACGTTACAATGCATGACACAAGCCTTTTCATATTGCATAGCTATAGGGAGATTTGATTGTAACTAGGTACCACGCGGACCTAATGCGGATTGGTCTGTGAACGACATTCATCCTAAGAAAGCCGGTACCGATACATTAGCATGCCCTCCGAAGCACGTATTCATCTTTCAGTTCAGTCAATAGGCTTCGGCTTCTTTAAATAGGCTTCGGACTTTGACAGGTCGGAGTAGGGACAATTTAGCCAGATGGGGGTTTTCGGCCGGCCTTGATTTGGACTGTCTTTGTGGAGCGGCCCAAACGATGATTCCCTTAGTCGTCCTGCTTGCCCAAGTAGCTGTTCTCTGCAGGATTTGATGTCGGCTGCGGACAGCGCTGCTGCCGTGGCTAGCTTTTGGGCTTCTACAGTTTAATTGTTTTTGCTATCGATACGCTAAGAAGAAGTTCAGTCAATTCTGTGATTCAGCCTGATACTTCCTTAACAAACCGGACAAAATCACACTAAGCTACATTCACTATGCATCTCCCTACTGGATTTGAACCCACCACCCACCCACGATCTCCGGATCACGCAGCGATCTCAAACGCCTATTTCTAGACCACAAAGGAATTATAATAATAGCACTGGAATCTGAGCAGCTAAGTTCGTTATCCTTGGCATAGAACGTTTCTAAATTTAGATAAATTGTTCCCAGTCAGTGCATGAGACAGCCGTTGAAATGCCGCCGCATCGGAGATGCTGCGACGGCCCACAGATCATACCAGCCGGCACACTGCCACTCAACATAGCCACGCCTGGCACTACCAAAGTGGGTATAACAGCTCTACTAAAAAAGTTATCAGATATGTCTACACCTATGAACCGAAGAAATATGTTAAGAATTGATAATTATTTATTTGTTGTCGTTCACGCGGGTCCAGTGCGGATTGGACGACTTGACGCACAACCTTTGAATCTCTTCGCAGACGTGCATGAAGGCTTCCTCACGATGTTTTCCTTCACCATAAGAGCATCGGATAACGTACATATAATTTCGAAAATTCGAAAACACATTGGAACGTGGCGGGATTTGAACCTCAGCCCTCCCGGTAGGAGGGCGACAGTCCACACCATTGAGCCACCGACGCTCTATTTATTAAAATATATTTAAAAAATTTTATGAAATGATGAGTCTCATTTCTTGATAGTTTCCGTGAAAACGGTTGAACATAACAAACATTTAATACCGCTATCAAAAAAGTAAATTATAGGCATGTAAAGGGATTAAATATTACACCTTAAGTTTTCTTCATTATAAAGAAACATAAAACTTAAAAGCCTTATTAAATATACGAGGCTCTGGGGTCCCTTTACTTTTAGTATCCTTGTCCGTGTTCATACTTATTAGTATATTATTATTTGTTGAATACCAGTACCAGGCGTTTGACTATAATAGACCTTCCTAATATAGCTGGTTTCCAGCAATCATGGGATTACTGGGTGCTAAACTCGGTACTGAGTAGTCGGGGGTAGGTACCACAGCAGTGCTAAATAACGTACCGTAAATTAGGTGTTTTGCACTCCTGTGTTGCGGGATGAGGCACTATAGCTAGTAAAATTACCGGGTATAAGAGACCTAACACCTTTCGTCTCGGGTGGCGCTGGGCAGGGTTGACGGAAAACAATAACTACTTACTGTGATTAATTTCCTTCAACACTGCATCTGCCATGGTCAGGTGTATCACTTACCACCACGTTAGCGAATTGAGCGTATCGTTCACTTATGACATGAAAAAAATCAAGGACTAAAGCAATTATCCTCGCTTTAGTTATAATTATAACCCAGCCACTACGCTTTAGTGGCCAAAACGACCCCCTAACCCGACTGGAAATTTTAAAAATAAATCTTTACTAACTTGTCGGCCCACGTATGAAAGAAAACTTTGGCAATAAAACGAGAAAAACAGCTTTACCCGCCCATAGCTTTCGCCGAGTTTAACTTACTCAAAGTGGCGTGCTTATGTGGGAGCCAAGTAAGCGATGGTCAATAAACTTAGCGGGCATGAATCGTGTACGAATAAAGCGGTACCTTCACAACAGTTTATCCTGTGTGAATCTTACACTTTAAGATTCCACGGACGGTAAAATGCTGAACTTTAGGCAACTTACTTAGGAGGTGGTAGACTCGGTACTGGGTAGGTACTACCGCAGTGCCAGCAATAGCCTCGTAAAATAGAAGGGTTTTGAACTTGTGTATCGGGATGAGGGTACTGTAGCCAGTGAAATTATCGGGTATAAGAGACCTAACATCTGTCTCGGGTGTCGGGCGAAGTGCGACGTTGTTGGTTAATAATAACTGTCCATCAGTTCTTGGTCATCTTCAATGCCGCTCTGTCAGGGTCAGGCGTATCACTTACCATCAGTTAAGCGTCTTGACCGTCCTGTACACTTATAACATAAAAAAACACAGTTCCTCGGATCAAAAGGATTCAAAGGCTGGCTAACAGGTGTAAGGGTACTTTTATTTTTAAAAAACAGGATGGTATATTGTTAATGTTTTCACTGACTTCGTGACGGACGGTTATGAGGATAAAGCAGATGGTGTGTTTGCCAACTATTCAATCGAAGTCTGCGCGCAGGGCCGGATTAGCATTGACGAGGGCCTAGGAAAGCCCGTCTATTGGGGCCCCTTTCATAATAATTTGTACTCTTACGCCGTTACAACGGCAAATTGGCCGTGATAGTCGAGTGGTTAAGACCTCACGTTGTGCTCAGTAACGGTATCTAAAAATTACATTGCCCGACTTAGTACTTTAATACAGAGTACAATTATCCCACCAAAACATTTCATGTAAAATTTTGTCAAGACCACCACATAAGCTGTAAAAATAATAAAGCTCCTAGATGTATCTAGTAAGTCCGGCCCTGAACAGAAGGCAATAAACTCGACGACGGCGCCTCCGGCTCATTAATTGAGCTATCAACATATCTGCAGCAATCGCTGTGAACGGGCCCCCAGCTGCAACAATGCACCGCTCATACGATTATAAATCAGCACTGCAAAACTATGACCTCTTTACTATTTATGGTCTCCTAGTAATTTTCAGGCCTGTGTCTTTTATATCAGACCAATGAAGTTTGTAGATGTTCAAAGACTTGCGGGGATGACAGTCCCCATTTATAGATTTTTACTGTCTTTCCGCGATAAGTATTCGAGCGGATGATTAACTCATATATTTTACAAACATTTACATTATTGTTTTGACTACGCAATTTATGAAGTGTTTCAATTCATCCCGTTAAGTTAAAGCGGCCTCAATTGACTAAAGAACCATATCAGCACTGCAAACGTGCTCAGTCCAAAAAACCCAAAAGCGCATCTCACAAAACATTCTACATATAAAACTGGTTCATACCCCGTTCGCGTTTCGCGACATCGGTTTTATGTCGCTTCATAAACGTCAAACGCTGGAGGTGGAATAAAATTTTTGTTACGATCAACAGCACGAAAATCTCCGGTGTGACAGGAACAATGTAAAATCCAATTTTCCGAGTTCCCCAGAGATTCGGCGGAGTAACGACGAAGCTTTACGAGCATGTAGACGCGGTTTTACTTTATGTACCTAATCTATTAGCTGGTGCCCATGATTCCATCTGCGCACGATTAATATATAAGTAGTATTTCGAGTAGCATAAAGTATACTTTATGCTACTTGAATAAAGATAAACATTTCAAATTTCACCACCTCTCTTAAGGGGATTCAGAAAAATGCTGGACGATATTTTTATTACTGACAAGTAGACCGTAGGTATATCAAGTTTTAGCTTACTACCTTGAAAAAACGCGGAATATAATAATAATAATCTTTATTTCAGGTAAGTTGCACCCATACAAATTCATCAATTCACCACATAAAAACAAAATGAAAAATTACACAATTATCACTCATACAATATTAATAAAATACAAATTTTGGATTACATCCCGATAGGTTTTAAATTAAATTCGAGGAAAAATAGATATAATAATAATAAGGAAGTCAACATAATTACTGAATAAATTAGAATTACAATTTAAATGTCAAAAATGTTTAAAGATAAGGTACAATTAACATTAATATATCCTTAGCGGCATAGGATTAGTGCCATCCTATGCCGCTAAGGATATGAATGAGAATGCTTCATAAAAACTTCCACCCCGCACTTTGGTAAAGTTTTTGGGTTAGAGACAATATCCTTTGTCATTCTCCCTCTCCTAAGGTAACTACATCATAAAGAAATCACGTTAAATCATCGCTCTGTTTTGCTGTGAAAGACGGACAAACAGACACACTTAACATTTATAATATTAGTATGGATTAGCTCGAGCTGTTGACAGGCGGTCAACGAGCCGCATTAACCATGACGAAGCCACTAAAATATAAAGTCGTGAGCATAAATCCTACGATTCTTAATCGTGTTATTCTACCTACCTTTGTTTACTAGGTCACAGTAACTTTACATGCGGTGTGGCAGTACGTCAGATATTTCGAATTCCTATTTTGCACCTTTAGTAATTTACCCTTCGGTATTGATGAATCACAGCCTTCCACTTTATAATATTAGTATATATAAATGGAGCTTACTGCAAATTGAATTTGACAGAAACAGCGTATCCAATATACCACCCGGCGCTACCGGACCAATGGTGAGTTTAGGGCAAAAACATCTCTCGCACCCCAGCGCCACCGGCGGCATTGCCAAACAACTCGTTGACATGCAACATGATTAATGCTCCGCGAACCTTAAATATGATTTATTTAACGACGCGACGAAAACAAACGCCGCGTTTTAAAACCCACGACAAAAAGCAACGCGACAAATTTAATCCCCGCAACGGGCGACCACACCAGCGAATTGGAAATTTTAAAAGGATAAACGCACATATTAGCAGGGTTACCAACTTAGGGCATTTCATCCACTTTTGGGAAGAAAGTATGGGTTATTTTTATTTACTTTTTGATTTCAATAAATGTGTTGACGGAAATAAATTTCCTCGATACTAAGAATGCAGGGTGAATAATAAACAAAATAAATGTCTCGTAATATAAACTAACATCACGACCACTTTGTTGAAGCGGACAATTATTACTTTACATATATTTAATATATATAAGTTCATAGTAAGATATTGTTAATTAATTAAATACGTCCAGCATTTTATCGATCATTATTAGGTATTTTCCAGTATAAGTAGTTATTTAAGAAGTTCAAACTCATACTTTAGGAGTTAATCTTTTTTAGAGATGACAATAATAGATATAGATTCCGTTAGGAGGCTTAAAATCTCTTACAGCACGATTGGTCTCATTGTTTACTGATCGGATTTCCTAGTTAACAAGGTGTGTTGCAATTTTAGGCGCTTTAAACTTTTGCTTGGGTATTAATATTTTTGCGATGGTAACACTGCATATTACCAATTCTTTTCGCAACTTGAGTTAATACGATAAATGAAACACGACGTGTGACGACGGGGGGTCATGTTTAATGCAGGCTCGTCGGGTATGATGATCAGCTATTTGGACTTTCTTATCAGAAGACAAAAACTGGAGATAATGGAAAGTGAACAATGGACGAACACTTGAGTCGGTCACATATGGTCTTTGGGAATGTTTCACTGCGTAAAATTGAAAAAAAAAACGCCATTATCACGTATTTTAAATGGGGGAAAAACCTTTTACATTGCCTCTTACGTGGAATATTAATTAATTGAGACAAATTACTGCTATTTGTTGAAGCTTGGCGTTGACCGTAGTGAGTTTGGCAGGATTTAAGACTTTGAATCTAACTTATCTCTCTTTACCCTATTTTAGTCCACTGCTGCACATAGGTCTTCCCCATTTTAGCGGTGAGCTATGTCAGTAACTTTAGCTCCCTCATAAATAACTTGATTTCTTGACGTCTCAGAGAAACCATGGCCTTCTCCCTTGCCCGTTGAGTGACTTTAAACTTGTTTTTTCAAACATCGACAGTAGAAAATAACAGTATATATTCTGACACTTATGTGCTGCTTTGTGGCAGTGTACACATGATTTGTGTAGGTATATAATTAGCTTACTATCCCGAGGCTTCGCTTGCGTTTAATTCGTGCTAATTTGGCAGAATCTCACACACACCGACCCCCTATTTTGGGGGCTGGGATGATCATCAGCTCATAAACGTCCCCACCGAGGGGCACGAGCCTACCCGTATTGGGGGCTGGGAAGGCTATGCAAAACTATACAAAAAGGAAGGTGTTTTTCGTTGATAAGAAAATATGTTTACCTACCAACTTTAGCCTCCTACTTTGAAAATTAAAAGGGTGAAATTTTAAATAGAACTTTTCGTAATATATATATATATATATATATATAATATATATATATATATATATATATATATATATATATATATATATATATATATATATATATATCTATTTTTATAACAGGTAAATATGTATGTTCAGGTTTGTCCCGACCGCTGAACAGTTTGGATTCCAACCGGAGAGCATGTAGGATTACTGCAAACAAAAAATATAAAACTGGTTCGGAATAAAAACTTTTTGAGTCTGGTTCACAAGTCGTGATGGCTGTTGACATTATGACTTCACTGCTTACTTGCAAATTCGCGCAAACTGGTCAACAGAAGCGAAAACAAAATGCTCCAAATAGATATTAATCTTAATTTTTTTCAATGAATTTTTTTTTCAATTAAGCTCTTATTGATCAATTTCAATAAGAGCTTAATTGAAATTCTATTTTCAATTTAGAAAAACTAAAAATTGCAATAATAAATCATAATTAAACATATAACTCAATCAATTTATTTATCAAGCAAAATTTTACATTCGCAAAGAACATATAGCACCACAAATTTCGTATAAAAGAGTGTTATTTTTATTTACAAATATTTCTAATACCATTTTTCACACATTACATGAAATTCTTGCGCACTTGCCAAGTAGCGAGAGTGATAATTATCAGACTGCAACGTGTAACATTCACTTTCGTATTAAATACATGACATATCAGGTATCCGTCCATTTCATTGATTGGAAAGGACGAGTATTCAACTAGGTTATTGTATTATATTTATATAGTTCTATTTTACAGAGTCTTCAGAATGGTCAGAACGCTCACCTGATGGTAATAGATACGCCCCACCACGACAGGGTGGCATCGAAGGATAATTAACAACTGTTTGACAGTTATAATTCTCCATCAACAGAGAGACAACAGATTTTAGATCTTTTACATCCGGTAATTTTACTAGCTGCAGTGCCCTCATCCCGAAACATAAACGTGCATAACACCCCTATTTCACGGGACGATATCTGGCCCTGCGGTGGTGCTCACTTAGACAACTCAGGATGGAGTAATAATGTTACCCTAAACCGTAAAGGAATAAGATTACCTACGTAAACTAGTAGTACACAAAAAAGATATAATACACATAATAATTAATTCGTAAATTATTTTTAATGTTTTACCTCATGTCACTGAAACCAATACACTATGAGCCCGAGTGGATAACGGCCAAATTGGTGAAAATTGTCAAATAGCAATACGGCCCCAATCGATCCTGAAGGTCTACCCACTTCAACTTTAAGCACAACATCTAGTTCAAACAGTACTCGTGTCATGACCCTGGTGGAGTGTGCCGCAGCATGACAGTTGATTGAAAGTTATTTTTATCAGTTGCTGGATGGCTGTCAAAATGCAAACTGCGATAATAATTCGGAATACAGAAAAAGTGTTTTGTATTCTGAGGATAATCGATACTTTTTGGCGAGGTAAATATACAACATTCATTTATACGGCAAAATTGGTGAAAAGACGGCTGATTGGTGGGAGTTACAACTACCACCTTTCAGATTTAGTAGTAGGTTTAGATTTAGTTTAGTAGGGACCAACGCTGCCCTACTAACGAAGAGTACAATATGTCAATTTGCCCATTTGACTTAAGTTGCTCTCTTCGTTAGGAGGGCAAAACGGCTTAACGTGCCATCCAACAAAAGCACGGAATCATCATGCATTTCAGACAATCACAATCGCACGATGTGTCTTTCACTATGCAGTCTCGCCATGGGATTCAAACCCACGACGCTCGAACCACGCAGCGATCGAAACTCAAGTCCCATACTACAAAGGCAGCTAAAAAACTATATGAGTACATACCTATGATGAGCACTTACAAATTCACGCTAAAATTGTACTCGAGTGACCACGCAAACAACTGTTGCGTGGTCACTACTCCCTAAAGAAAGTAGCAAGACTTCCTGCGGTACTCAAAACACATGGTCATCAATCGCCGTAAAAATCGATAACACAGCCACATGCGCAAGAGTGCGTGCAAAAAAAGCGGCGCGTCCGCCGAGTCGCCGCATCTGGTCAAATACCGTATTGCCGAGCGCACAAGGTTATGCATTATGCCGAAAGCCCGAATTACATTACCTGAACATAATGTTCAATATTATCAGATTAAGTAGGTACCTAATGCATGGATCCTAATCA
The DNA here is from genome assembly GCA_019425675.1 of Leucinodes orbonalis. Lineage (NCBI taxonomy): Eukaryota > Metazoa > Arthropoda > Insecta > Lepidoptera > Crambidae > Leucinodes > Leucinodes orbonalis. The sequence goes on from PQWD01007929.1 coordinate 50,832, forward strand.
TCATCATCAGTCTTGATAGCCAATGATTACTTTCCCTAAACAGAAAACACGAGGTTCACAATCTATATAAAACCTGACCTGAAGTCTAGTTGCAAATTTCAGCAAGTTACGAAATACATTTTAAGCATACAACCACCACCATTCACTGGATATTAGCATATTCAAAGTGTGTTATAATAATAACGCTATGAATAAAGATGTAAATTATCAAATAGTATGTGGTTAATTAAACCACAGTTGTTAAGTAGAAGTAGTTAAAACTATGAGTTAGCTAGTAATTAATTTCACTAGTATGAATCAGAGTATGCGATTACACAAATGAAACGTTATTATTGCGTCAACTGACTCCTTGGTCTAGTGATTTGAATACTGTGTTTTGTGACACAGTTTACTAGTCAAGATAAGATGTTTTTTGTATGGTTAGTTATCGGATGGGTGACCGAAAATTACCTCAAGTTCCTGTCACTTCCTCTTGCTAGTGCTTAAGTTCTCTTGCGGATAATATCGTTCATCGTAAAGTTAAGTATAACTCATTCTAATTACAAACATCAAATCAATTCCATAGTTTCAGGTTGCCGGAGAACTAATTGTGTCATTATCAACGCACCTCGCATTTCGTGCGGTGTCGCCCAGTCACATTTTAGCCGACTAATAGACTAATCACCCACCCTTACGTCGGCCAGTTTATTCAATTATGACCCTTGTTCCTAATGGGACAAGTCACGAAAGGGATCAACCGTGTTGTTTTATTTATGCCAAATTTAATCAAGCAGACTGTAGCAAATTCACACCGAAATTTTTCGAAGCTTTCTTCAACCCGCCATATAGCATCATTGCAAATCCCTTCACAATCGTCGAATACGTCCTAAGCCCAACAGAGGACTGAAATTGGCTGTAAAGTTAATCTGAATAATGTTTTATTAATTTTAAGGCCATTAACAGGCTTTCTCACATAAGACTATGGGGAATGGCTAAATATTTTCATACCAATTAAATTATTTACAAACACAAAACATCCTCTAAATTAACGGCATTCTACCTTTTATTAAGATAAAGGATAATAACAGCGTGTATTCCTTCAAACAGAGATAAAATTGCACCTGCACCACTAGTCAGACGACTTTCGTAAGAATTTGCATAAAACAATATTAAATCGAGCGAAAATCAAGCGTTCGAACTTCGCATACGTCACATCATGACTTTCGGGTCTCTCCTATCTTTATTATCATCTAGGTAGTTCATATAATGGCAAGAGGCAAATTAATTCATCGCACGCAGGCAGCATCCCGGCTATCTCCTGCGATAAGTTCCTCGGCCCTTCGGGTACAGAACACGGGTATAGTCTCCGTCAAATATATTGTAGCATACAAGGTGACTAAATACGTCTGAACAGTTTAAAATGTTTAAATAGATAGCTTATGAGCTTTTACAGTTTGATTATGAATTTGCTATCGATACGCTAGGAAAAAAAATTAAAATGTCAGTAAACTCCACAAACTAATAGTTATCATTGACATATAAACATCTTCCCGACGAGTTTAGCTTGGCATGAATTTGGACAAGACAAAAGTCATATTCAATAATCGTGTCATGCCACAACCGATATGCGTCGATGGAGTCCCTCTCGAGATTGTGCAGGAGTAGGTATATCTACCTGGGTCAAACCATCCAAGTTGGTGGGCATAACTTCGAGAGAGAGACTAGTAGGAGAATTAAGTTGGGCTGGGCGGCATTCGGTAAGCTACGTCATGTCCTAACGTCAACGATTCCGCAATGCTTAAAGAAGAAAGTCTTTGAGCAATGCAATGGGAAGCGATTGTTCTTTAGATGTTAATGGTAACTTTCTTTGCCTAAATCTATACTAAGATTACCCAGCCCTCCCCGCAACGTCCCAAGTCGAGGATAGAAACCGTTCTAGGACGCCCTTAGGCTCGGGCCTTCATTCTGCTAATGTACTTGATATTACGACATCACCACGAAACTTTTAACTTTTTTGGTATTCCGTTACAACTTTAATGTAGAGGGTTTAAAATAGTACCTAATAACATTGTAGAATGAATTGTCTTATGGTGTTACCAATTAAACCCCTGCCATAAAACATAACGAGTGCAAAATTTTCCCATTGAGACAATTTTGCACTCATTTTAGAGAGTTGGGGCCCTGTCCCTATATATTAAGTCACCTTGTCTGTTTCAATTTGATGGCGACTGTACTAACTATCGTAACGAGATCGGGATTTCTCGGAACGTTAGCCGAACCGTTGTGGACGTATGAGCCTTTGAAAGCTTATCACGATTCCCGCGGTATCTTTTCGGTCGACTGAAACGTTTGAAGTTTCGCAGACAATTTACGGGTGCCGTTGAAAGGATTCAATACTGCGCCAGGACCTGTGAGATACGTGCGAACAAAAGGGACTTCTTGCCTACTAGTATTACTTACTACTCATGTGGAGTAATATTGCCGGTTGCTCATTAGTGCGGACTGTTACCATCTTATCTGAAGGGAGCAGGTCAAATTCCGCTACGTACACAATATGTCTTTTCGAATTTTCGAAATTATATGTACGTTTGTCCGACGCTATATTACAAGCTCTTTGCTTAGATTACGACTAGATGGCGTTGTGTGGATGTCAGTGAATATTATTTATTTATGAGCTTTATTATATTATGGAGCAGACAATTAGTCCTGCAATACAGTGCAGACAGCCTCGGTATAGTACGATTCACGAAAGATGACCACAAATGGCGGCCTTCTGCGCAAGATTAAGAATATTCTAATGAGATTATAACAATAAATTTATGAAATAATAAATATTATCACAAGCGTAAACAAAAACACATGAATTTCCACCGTGGCCGCCACCGCATCTGCAAAGGGATAAAATAAATACTTCAGCACTGTGGTCATCTTGCGTGAATCGTGGTTGTAGAAATTATACTATGTTTCTTATGAAATAGTAGGTGGGGTACTTGACTTCGAAAATACCAGTCTCCTGTCTTCGACTATCTAAACGGTAATCAACTTTAGCGTCAGCACAACAGGGAAAACGTCGACATGACAGTCGATAACTAGGCCGTCCTGTTTAGGTTAAGGCTAAAATAGCAGCTTAAATGACATTAATCAACCTTCCGCCAACGTCACAATAACTTAGAGTGTGATATTATGTATATAACTATGGGTTTGTGTTTTTCAACTAAAATGTGTTCACCTGTGCCATATACTCGTACCGCAACTGTTTTCAACAGGCAAAACCGACTTGAAACATTCGAGAAAATAATTGAAGCGCTTTTTTAATTATCACCATTAATTTGCCTTTACAATTTGAATGCCAGTAATCCAGCCACAATAAAAATCTACTTATTCTGACGCCTTTAGGTATCATTAGCGTTCAAAGGGTTAATAAATACTTTTGACATACAAAATGTATTTTATTGTGTTTTGACGTTAATGCGCTTTTAAGCCTAAATTGAATTTAAACATTCACATTTGTAAAATATTGCCACAATTAAAGCAAATAGTCTCACACTATCGGCACAAAACAATAGATAACTGGTACTGGAGAGTATGGAAATTCAATCGTCCGGATCCATTTGACGACAAGTGACACTCGGAGAGGCCTTGTAGGTAAAGACAGTTCTGTAAAGCTATAACTTATAAAATACTTGCAAGTACGCGTACACGTAGCGTAGGACGACCACTGGCCTGATGGACCGACTACTTGCGAGAGGTGTAGGCTAGATGAGGAAGGCAGAGGACCACGGGTATATCTGGCGCAAAACGAGGGAGACCTATGTCCAGCATCGAACTGCGAAAGGATTTTGACCAAGTGTACATGACGGTCCAGGCGCTCACCTGATGGTAAGTGATACGCCTGACTATGACAGAGCGGCTTTGATGGAGATCAACAACTGATAGACAATTATTATTCTCCATCAGCGTCGCGCTCCGCCTGACACCCGAGACAACAGATAATAAATATCTGCTGACACTGACACAGCGCCATCTAGCCCCAAGTTAAGCGTGAGGCCTGTATTATGGGTACTAAACAACGGATAAACATACTTATATACATTTTTATTGTAAATACATACATATTATACACAGAAAGCATACCATACCATTACAAACAGACATGTTCATGCACACCTACTGCCCGGGGATCAAACCCTTGGTGCAGTGGCGTAGCGTGCCTTGTCGGGGCCCCGTATAAAAATTTTTTTGGAGGCCCTTATATGGAGGTAATGATTTTTCACAAAAGAAAAAAATATTTATATTTTTTTCTTTATACACAATTTACCTATTTTACAAATAAAAATCGAATTTTAAATATTCACTCTCCTTGCCTTTTTTCGGCAAACTGATTTATTAAATCATTTATGGCTGATGATGATTTTAGTTTTTCTAAAGTTTCTGCCTCTATGGACAATAGTGAGATGTCTGACAGCCGTTCTTGTCCCATCGAAGTTCTTAAGTAATTTTTTATTAGTTTTAATTTTGAAAAACTTCTTTCTGCCGTTGCGGTTGTAACTGGAAGGGTCAAGAATAAAAAGCATGCTGTGATTACCTCGGGAAAACTGGATGCAAGACTATTGAATTTTACTAGCAATAATTCAATGAGTTCTTTAATGGAATATTTTTTAATTTCAGAATTTAAGCATGTTTTTAGAGCTTTTAATTGGTCACAAACATTAAGTGAGATGTCTTTACTGTATTTAGCACAGTTTTCCGGAAGCGTTTAATATCTCTTCGCTTGAAGAAGATAGGAGTTTCTCCGGTTGTAATATTTCGAATATACTACTCAGGTTGCAAAGGCTCTGAAATCTTTCTTTAGTTTGAGAAATTAATATATCTAAACAGCAATAGTATACATTGACTTTGAAATAGGATTCCGGGTCGGAAATTCTCTCATCTTGTGATAACTCATCAAAAAAACGCTTCGTTATCTTTCGCCTACTTTTTTAAAAACAGTTTTACCCCCACTCTTTTGCTAAATCTTTGGATTCATTTAGCAAACTATTAAATGAATTCTGATTTCTTAATTGGCACAGTCTATTTAAAAGATTACTTAATAAAATACTAGAATTCTGTAAGTCATTATTTTCATGCTGTAGAGCTTTAGAAACAGGATTAATAATTTCAAATAGTGAAGAAAAAATGTAACGACACTAAGAAATCAAAACTCTCTAAAATATTAATTATACTTTTACATTCTTCACGTTCATCTTTTTTATTTGAAATTAAATTTAGTTGGTACAAAGTTTTCATGATTAGTAAAAAAAATTTCTTTACTGCTAATAAAGCGTCGTTCCTAGAAGACCATCTGATAGGACATACCTTTTTAAGGGTAATCAAATATTTTTCAGATGAATCGTCACTTAGCATAGCCCAGCGTTTTATACTATTGCCAAAAAAAGTATATATTTTTCTAAATTATCGAAAAAAGTCGATACTTCACGAACATGTCTCGCAGCATCGTTCAAAACCAAGTTTAAAGCGTGCGCAGCACAATGAACATAATCGGCATTTGGAGCATGCTCTTTTATTAGGGTTTGTAATCCTCCATACACACCCGACATAACATTTGCTCCATCGTATCCCTGTCCTCTACATTTAGTCAAATCAATTCCATATTCTTTAGTCAAATTTAAAATGACAGTTTTCAGACCTGCAGCACTGCAATCGGTTACTGCTATAAATCCTAAAAAGGACTCACAGATTTTTATTTCTTTAGGCACATTATCATCATTTTCTGTAACCGAGATATATCGAAAAACTACAGATAGTTGGTCAATTTTTGACAAGTCTTGTGTTGTATCCAGAATTATTGTCAGAAATGGAGCTTTTTTAATTTCTGAGATAATATTGTTCCTAACGGTGGTACCAAGCAAACTAATAATTTCGTTTTGAATCGTTGGGCTTAAATAATTTATTTCACCTTTCGGTTTTAGAAGAAGTTCTTTTAAAGTTGCATCATAGTTAGATAGCAGACGTGAAATTGCCATAAAATTGCCAGAATCAGAATCATGCCCCCTCAACTCGGAGGAAAAAGACAGGAGAAGTTATTGTGCTATTACCCTCTGCCCAATGCGATGGATTCGAAATCATACGTAAATATATTAGCAAACCAACAGCCAATAGTATTCAAACGCTACCAGTACGCGAGTCTAAACGGAGCTCCAATAAAAATGCCGATTTGTGCCGTATTTTCTTGTTCCAAGAAATCTAGAACTTCGAGTCTTAAAAAGGATGGCGTAACATTTCATTTGTAAGTTTGTTTTATTCATTTTACCTTAAATTTAAGGAAAATAATCAAAATTTCTTGTTTGAAATTTTGAATTTACCGCTTAAGAAATGACATTTGATGGTGTACCGAGACTACAACGCACTCCTCACGAGACTAGCGCGCACTCCCCACGAGACTAGTTTTAGGGTTGCTAACTCATAGTTTGAATGCATTTTTATTTATGAGCGATGAATGAAAATAATAATTATCGTTACATTTCCAAAACTAACTTATTCATTGAAAATGTATCGAATAGCGTCAGTAAATGTCAAAATACAAAAAATATTTGTATTACATTTAAATTTTATAGCGGCTAATTATAGCCCGAATTAAACAAAATTTTTTTAAAAGTATTTGTTTCGTTATATCATGTATATCCACTATCGAATTCGTTTTTAATATGATTTGTTTGATTTATTAGATCAAAGTTTAAAAAATAATTTACATGTTAAAAATCAGGATACGCAACCCTATGTGGTTGAAACTCGGCACGCTAGAGTCAGGGTGTTGTCGAAAATTGTTATCGATATTTCAAACTTTGGTTTTATAGTTGAGCGAAAGCAAGGTTCAACTTTTTTTTTAATAATACAAATACATTTGGCTAATAATATAATCACATAAAATTCTAATTTTTGTATCGAGTTTTGACCATCATGCAGCGTCCATTTTCAGATTTTTTATAAGCTTTTGTGTACAAATACGAAATAACAGACCCCTTTAATATTATTACTGATGTCTCTTGATTGATAAATACTTCGTGATTAATAACAGAGCGATTATAAGATACGTTTTTGTTTTATATAAGATAAAAACTAAATCAATAAACTAACCTGTATCCCTATGTTAAAGTATATGCAACGATATATATAGGATGATTGAAGGGGAAGGTTTACATGTATAATAACATCCATTAAATAGTGGAAAATACTGTTATTTTTGAGGTTTCTAATATTATGTCGTAAATAATTACTTTTTTTCCGCTTGCATTGCAAACGCAGGTTGAGCCCCACGCTATTTATCAAAATAATGTTCTAAATATTTAACGTTGAAAAGATTTATATGTAAGGTGGTATATGTCTATCTCTTATGGATATCCCTTTTTTTCATTACTTTTTAAAACAAATAATGTCTTATTTCGAAGCGACACCTTGAATTCATTGTTGACCTTATATAGATCTATACGCCCTTTACAGCATAAGATTGAAATGAATATTTCCGAAGATTTTACAGATTTCGAAATTGCGGAACGTAGCGTTTACGGCGGTACAACTTTGACAGTTTTTATAGTGTACTTATTATTAACTTCGCATGTTTGAAGCAGGGCGGATCACTAGTTTGAAAATAAAAGGGTAAATTTTAAAATGCGGGATGATAAATAAAATATCAAGCGACGTGACCAGGAGGCCGCTATGGCCCACGCACAATAGTCCACTTTAAGGATCAAGTGCGGAAACCAAACCCCATAATAGAACATAGAACAATATCAAGCGACACCCACACGTCTACTTCTTGCCCCAAACTAAGCATTAGACTGTAACATCGGTAGTATACAAAGGATACACAAACTTAAAATATGTTTCGTATATAAATACATATTACACATACATACACCCAAACCAATACATATTAATATAATCATGCACACAAATGTTTGTTCTGCCCGGCGGATTAAACCCATATCCCTTGGTATTTACTTCTCATCCATTATAAGTATGGATGGTAGGGATGTCCACTGTGTGTAACACAGTACCATAACCATTTGACAACCATGTGTGGAGAGGTCGAGACGTCGGCTACTACACCAAAGGTTCAATGAGCTGATGATGATGTTGGTAATTATTAATATTGTAATTAATCACAGTTCCGCTACATATATAAAAACATAATTGTGGAAGTACCCCTACATGACTAAAAATTTGGAGGTGTGATAAATCTTTAGAAAGGACATTGAGGTTGTAAAAATAGGAAAATTTGAACATACATACGTATATATATTTTTAAATAAGAAAATAGTTTCTACCCGCGGGTCTACCCACGAAGAACTTGACTGTGTTTACCAATGCTGGCTGAGCAGCTTAGTCTCTGCAGTTTATATATACCGAAACCTAACCTGGATGAAATTATTATTCGTATTCGATGCACAATAAATAGTTAATTTAGATTATTGGCATAGTGCACCTTAAAATCAATTTAGAAAAATATGGACACCCTTTTATAAGCTTCTAGCCGAAAACTTTGGTCAATTTTAACAATACAATACAAACTTTCATCGAATTTTTCATACATTAAATGTTAGACAAAATCTATCCATGTAACAAACAAAATGATTTAAAATATTAAGAATATGTTTAATAAAAAATCCTCAAAACATCGATATCGATACTTTTTCCGTCTCTTTGTACAATTTCATTTCAATGTGTTCGTGCAGTTCGCTGTACGTTACGGTCGTTTACTGTAACTTAAATGTGTGTGTGCTTAAAAGTGCTAAACTGATATTGCTTTGAACTTGTGTGTTGTGTAACGACACAATTTTTTTTTGTGCCTGTGTGCGTGAATTTTCTATGTGGTATTGGGTTTCTCCCCCCGCCCTACCTCAAAATGGGCAGAATTATTTGTTCGTAACTTATATCTGTTAACGGCTCCCGTCTTTTTTCCTCCGAGCCCCTCAAAGGTAGATTAGAAGATACTAAAGTAATTATAACATTAATTATACGATGCAGTACATCTCTCCAGAATGTAATTTTACTTTCGATTTCACTTTTAAATAGAGTATCGATGGTAATCCTTGCAACCAATTATTATAAGAGAGTGAGGCACTAATATGCTGCTGTGACTTTTCATGGTCAAGAATAGTTTGTGTGAAATTGCTTCTAACCGAAACACCGTTAACCCAAGCAGAGGAGTACGATTTGTTTTGACGATCTGCTAATAACCAACAGAAGTGACAGTACGGTTTGTTTAAAACGTTACAATAACATTCGTACTGAATTACAATGTAATGCACATTTATATAAAGCGCGTAAATAAACAGTGCACTGCACTCCGTGGTTTAACATCCAATGCAAAGTACAACAACGTACATACATCGGATATCGATGAAGGATTCCCGGGGATTCCCGCTGAGTTGAAGATAAAGTAAGTAAAACGGGGAAGTCCCGTAGCCCGCCATAATGATGTAGAGTGTTGCCAACATTTGAACGCATGCTTAAGGCGGGAAAAAAAGGAATTGCTTTATAGAATTTTGTCATTTGTAAAATAAAATAAATTAGAAAGTTAAAAACTTTCTCTTTTTTTCTTTTTCCTTACACACTTTGGGGCTCCCGTGGCCCGGGGGCCCCGTATAATTAATACGGCAAATACGGCGGTAGCTACGCCCCTGCCTTGGTGTTGCAGTCGACGTATCAACCGCAACAAAATGGTCGTTGAACAGATATAAGGTCTAATTTCACAGTGCCCTCATCCCGAAACACAGAAGTAACACTCCTATTTCACGGGACGATATCTGGCACTGCGGTGTTACCTAACTAGACCGAGTCCGAGTCTATCACCTACTAAAAGATTAGAAGAGTGAACGTAGAAAATACTTATTAAGTATAAGCATGTTACCAACATATAATCATATTTTGCAATACTCTTTTTACCGATGACAAAAAGCATTCCCTCGACGCAAATATTATACGATCAACATTACACAAAAACGAGTACAAGATTACAATTTTGATAATGTACGAGAAACGTTATTAATACGTTACACATAAAAGGTCGCACAAAAGATGCTCTTATATCAAATCCAATATGGCATTAGAAACGTTCCGATGTACGAAATATAGCGTTTAACGCTAGGTATAGTAAATAGTATACATCCACTGTATGAAAGGTTAAGACGGGAAAGAATGTTTGCTCACAGAGGCGGGCCGGCTAGCTTGTTTACGCCCGTATGTTCTTATTTGCCCTTGCTCGAGGGCAAACAGCCCCTGCTAGTATTCGCAATAAAAGATGCCTCTTTATGTACATCAAAAATCATGTGTTACGACAGCCGATACTTGATGAGTTGATGCGTAAATATATGGCATTTATTGCGTAATTTTTCCGGCCATATTGTCCAGTAAATGATCAGGCCTATAATAATATAGCTAAGAGTAATCTTTCCTCATCAACGGCCCGAGAAAGAGCCTGTAAGCCTGCAGCGAACAGCAGTTCAGTCAGAAAAAAACCCACATCAATGCAAAAATGGCTGACGACCCATTTGGTGTAATAGTTGACACGTCGCTATTACACTAAGGATTCCGGGTAGAAACGCCGGTGGTCCAAACATTTGTGTAATATTTTATTTATAATATAATATTTTTATAAAATTAGAACATACTCGTGCAATATTTTTAAACCCTAAAAATCATGTCAAACACTTCGATTGATCAAAATGCATATAACAAATAAAAAATGTTGACATATGGAGTGAGGCTCGGTGGGGCTGGCGGCGCGGTCACGCTGAATAAAGTAGCACGAGTTATAATAAAATTATCGGATTGCTCAATGTAACGCGATATTTTTTTTATTTACCGTTTACATTGTAAAACTTGTGTGATAAATCTAATATAGTATTAGATTCCCACATTCCATAATATGAGTACAACAAGAGTACAAAAACAGATCGAACGAATACCAATGATTAAAAATTAACCTGTATAACAACCACACAGTAACATATGAAACTATAAACATGCGAGGTGTCAACCAGACGCGGCGACAGGACAATAGTCGATTTATCCCTCGGGAGTCGGCGGACCCAATTTATGAGCTCCACTCACCACTCGTTAGTTCTACAAATCAATTTATTTTACCTGCCCCATTATAACGATAAAATGGCTATACTACGATAACGCAAATTTCTCTCTGATGTAGTACCCTATCTGCCATAACCACTGATGTGACAGAGTGATAATTCGAGTGTTAAACACTTCTGTTTCAGGATGAGAGTACTACTATAACTAATAAATAATTAAAGAACACTGGCGAGAAACAGCGTAAGCGTTGTTTTGTAGAGCGACGGTGGCTCATTGGTGTGGTCTGTCGATTTCCGATCTGGAGGGTGCAGGTTCAATCCCGCTACATAACAATGTCTTTAAGAATTTTCGAAATAATATGTACGATACCCGACGCTCTCACAGTCGTTTCCTCGCGATGTTTTCCTTCACTGTAAAAACGTCGGATAAACGTACATATAATTTCGAAAACACTGTCGTCGTACGTGGCGGTATTTGAAGCTGCAACCTCCAGATCGGAAGGCAACAGTCCACACCAATGAGCCAACGACGCTCTGTCTACCTTTATATTCGTAATACGAGTATAAATTAACTGTTTACTTATTTACTAACTTGTGTCATTGATAAACACATTTGAAGGTAAAACCTAATATAACCTTTCCGCCACCTCACCTACTGAGTGCATCTTAGCACAACAGGTAATAACTTATTTACCATTGTAAACGATAGCCCGCATACTGCGGCCTCTATAACTGTAACTGTCATTTAGATGTTCGCCATTAGAGCGATGCGTTCCGCTATCAATTCGCTCTCCCTTGATATTCGGGTGCGGGTGAATTCGTAAGCTCCCGATTATTTATGTGGAGCCGAGCACCGCGACCCCCGCGCTCTTGTCACTACGAAAGTGGAGTAATCGCTCGCGGCTGCTGGCTGAGTGAATTTTTCCATTCGGAAAACGGCCGAAGGAATTAGGCACCGCAGTTTCATATTTCAAGGGACGCTGCCCGCCGCGCCCCGCTAACCTTCGCATCTGCATGGGGGTAAGGACGTCGAGTTGTTTTTTATGTCGCTCGTAAAACGGAGCACGCAGAAACACTGAGTGGCAAGAAACACGATTTGCAGTCACAATAATGTTGGAACAAAGCGTTAATTTTCATTTAAGAGCGTTAGTATGCGACGCAGTCCAGTATTTCACCTTACCACAATTGTATTTGCGGAGTCAATACATCTCAACTTTCAATCAGATTGTTGGCGATTTGAACTGTCCGCTGAACTCATATATTAAGGATATTCTTTGTTTGTAAGGATGTTGAAAGAGATTTCTGGTCACAGAAAACCGACGTCAAACAACGTTATGCGTAGTTTTGTCGAGTGAATGAGGTTACCGAAGACCAAAATGTGTCTTCGTAATTTTTTATCCCTCTTCTTTTTAAAAATACATCAGGTGAATCGTCTACTCGTTTGCCTGGTTATGAAATAAACAAATAATATAAACCTCGTTAACTTCGTCCAAATATAATTTCCGGTGTCTTTGTTTCGTTCTTACCTGGAACAAAAACGAAATGAAGATTAATCACTGGCCCATTGAGAAACAAAAGTATCAGCCGCGGAGACGCGTATGAAACACGTGGATATTATTTACACACTATAAGGCAAAACAATCCAAGCTTGGCGGCACGCAATCTCATACATAACTTAATTAAAGCCGATGGTTTTCATGCGTTCTGCAGTACCGTTAACAAGTAGTTTTCTATAAAATAAGCAAGGTCTTCAATGATTTCGAAGTATCCAACAACTGATATAAATGGAGTGGAACTTAAATGGTCTTGTTATCTGAGGAAAGTAAAAGGCAATCTAGCTCTTTTTCACCATCTAAAATATTACCAAATATGATGTTTTCGACATGCTAACAAGTACTTTTTTGCTGCTTAATCGTTCACGATGACTTTTTAGAAGTTCCAAAAAAAAAAAACGCTTATGTATATGATAATTTCGGCATTTTTAGAACAGAAAGTCTTTGATGCTCAATCTAGCCTATTTAACTTCTCAAAAAGTCCCTTTTACAACTAAGGTGAAACACTCGATTCTGGTGGTGACTGATTTATTTTTGATTCCAGTATCCTCAAATACGATGACACAACACCAGCGTGTTTTAATCAACATGAATGATGATCAGAATACGTTATACCAATGCACATTAATCACCTGTTGTCATTGTTAGTGAATTAATCATCCCGCGGCGTCATGAAGTGGAACTGCTGATGCGCGACAATCTCTTTACGATCGAGTCCTAAATTAAATTGACCCGGGATCGGTCCCCGGATTCGATTACAGACTATAATGTAATTTCATTAAACTCCTTCCGATTAATATAAAAAATATATTTTAAATTACAAAAAAGTATAGTTGCATATTTATGACTGTGTTCCCCCTCATCGTCCATTTATTTATGTATGTATATTATGTATGCGTGTGTGTATGTATGTGTATATAAATATATATATATGTATGTATGTATATTGTGTGTACAGTGTGTATGTATTTATTATGACCGCTCACTTTATTTATTTTATTACTATTATTCATCGCTCACTTAAGTTCCGACGCTATGTACCCTAGTTTATGACATATTGTAACTGTAACTGTTTATTTAGTTAATACGTGTGTGTGCAGTGTCTCCCTCTCGAGGCACCTACGGAAGACCAGTGTCGAGGCGCCTTGTGTTGCCTCGACATATGCTGAGTACGTGCCTTTTCAGTGATACTATTATTTTTTAAGTAAAGAATGAAAGGTTTTTTTATGTTTCTTTTTGTGATTACTGTATTTTGTTATTGTATATGTTTCACTGAATAAATATTTACTTACTTACTTATACTTAATTTTATACAGTCGGCTGAAGCAGTTTCAGTCACTCAGTGATAGTAATTTTGAGTTTTTGCAAGTAACCTTTGATCAGAATCAATTACTATATGCATACATAAAACAACTTTAAGTGTAAATTATTAAAATTGTTAATACATCATCACTAAATATTATAAAACAAAGTCGCTTTTTCTGTCCCTAGAACTCTACGTCCCTATGTATGCATAAATTTTAAACTACGTAATGAATTTTGATGCGGTTTTTGAATAGAAAGAGTGATTGAAGAGGAAGGTTTATATGTATAATAGCATCCATTAAATAGTGCTGAAATACTGTTATTTTTGTTTGCGGCGGTACCGGCCGGCCGGGGCAGCGGGAAAGTGCTTGTTATCAGCATTGCACCTGTGCGAAGCCGGGGAAAGCCGCTATTTAATTATGAAAAGGAAGGGTCTCCAATGTAATAATCATTGTTAAAGAATCTTGAAAATTAATATTTAACTATAGATGATAAGCGCGTTACTGTACTGAGTCGTCTCGGTAGTTACCAGATAGCATACTCAAAAATAAGTCTTATGCACTTCTGCGTTTCGGTAAGAGGACACTGTAGCTATAGATATTATAGGTAATAAGATAACTAACGGCTGCTGTCGCGGATGACAGGTGCAGGGCTATGTTTCGGAAAATAATTTCCTTCTATAATTATTGTTTTCCTTCAACTGTGCATCTACCAAACGCAGGCATCACTTACTGCCAGATGTCCCCGTTCACTTTATAACATTAATAACATCAACTGATTTAAATGTTATTAGCTAAATATTTTAAAGCATTTATATCGGTTTCTGGAAATATAAAAATAAAGGATAAAGAAAGTGGTCCCCTAACCGATTACCATAAGATAAAAATTAGCAGGAAAATATATTTGAAATTATCTTGTCATTTTTTTTTATCAATGAAAGAATACCTGTGTTACAGAAGAAGATGACGCTCTCAAACACAATTCAAGCAAACATTCATAAATTCATACTGTGAAACGAACCTTGTTATATTTAATAAAAATACAAAAAAAATGAGTTTACATTATAAGTTAATCGCTAGTCATGATTTCATTTACAATTTTGTACATATGGTTGACTCATTCAAAACTGGAAAATCCAATATGGATACAAATATGATCACATACAAATCTAATTCACACACACATTATCATAATCAAGTCATACAAAAAAGTAGTAATACTTAAACCTTAATAGCTGGGGGTGTCTGGCTTTTAGCTAATCGCGATGTCTCTAATCGCGTTCGGTGTCAAGGGCAAATTTGCTTTGATCATTCTAACGCCCACATTTCAGAAAGCCCGCACTGTAATAAGCCTTTCCGTTTCGAATTCGAAAGATAATGATATTGTCATGACGATAAGTACAAACCTAAATCTAAATACACAATATATGTTCAAGTAAGTACATAAGGTAGAACAGTTATTATGCCTAGTACCCATTTTACAAATAAGCCATGTTGTTTCCATGTATGTATATAGAAAACTAGGGTTCACCAGTGTATAGTATTGTTTAACATAAAAAATACTATCAGTAACTGCTGGTTAGTAAGAAAATAAAAGTGAAAATGGTATTATTATCAACGCTAGAACTAACCATAACGTTTTAGCTTTATGTATTTTCAATGTATACAGAGCGTGCATCAAACGTTTTGATAAGTTTTTATGATTTAGTCGTTAGCAACAACTATTAAAATAATAATAAATACAATCAAATAGCCTTCCCACACAGCATGGCAATAGTAAGATCTAGGATTGGCGGAATATCATTCGATCTTATCACAAAAAGACCGAAAACCGATTTGCTTTCTTTAAATTTAAAAGACACAAATTTTGTACGAAAAAGAAACAAGGTTTTTCAAAGCTATTTCTTTCTCGAATATGTAAAACTTTTGATAAGCCCAAAAACCAATACAATTAATAAAGAAACATAGCTTTTCCCTGCTTTTTAGGGTTCCGTAGCCAAATGGCAAAAAACGATTCGTCAAGTCTGTCCGTCCGTCCGAATAACACAACCCTTTTTTTCTCCGAAACTATAAGCACTACACTATTCAAACTTTGTACGTATATGTATTCTGTAAACCGCTATAAGGTTTAAATAAGAAACTTGAAAAAATAAAAAATAATTTGGGGTTCACCATACATTGAACTGCAACACAAATTTTTTTTTCATCGTACCCCCACGTGTGATGTATTCATGTGTAGATCTTAAACAATGGTCTTGAGGCTTCTTATATTATTTTTATAAATTGAATAGTTTGCGCGAGAGATATTTCCAAAGTTGAAAAAATAAAAAGAAACGAAAATTAAATAAATAAATTTTAAATAAATAAATTTTTTCTCACCATTTTTTTCCTTCACTTTACAAAACACCATTGGTAGCATCACAAAATAGTACTTCATTCCATAGTAATGTACTTGAACGAAGAACCGTAAATGCACTCATTTAACCTTAACAGGATGTTATTACACGTGTTGCATAATTTCATAGTAACAGTTGAACCATTTCCATAGGCAATTAGGCTAAACGTTACACGTCACTCATCTCCCAGCCGGACACTTTACAAACTGGGTTAATTGTTCTACAACTAAATGTTACAACTAGCGATAGTCGGGATCCGAAAATGAAAGAACTAATTAATGAGATTTACAGACTGTAAACGCTTCGTGCGTCGGTGGCTCAATGGTGTGGACTGTCGCCTGCCTACCGGGAGGACTAAGGTTCAAATCCCGACACGTACCAATGTGTTTTCGAATTTTCGAAAATACATGTACGTTATCCGACGCTCTTACGGTGAAGGAAAACATCGTGAGGAAACCTTCATGCACGCCTGCGAAAAGATTCAAAGGTTGTGTGTGGAGTCGTTCAATCCACACTGGGTCCGCGTGGACGACTAAAGCCTAATCACCCTACACGGGTAGGCTCGTGCCCCTCGGTGGGGACGTTTAATGAGCTGATGATGATGAAACACTTCTATCTTGTAAAAGAAAAATCTCAATCGATAGATAGAAACAGTGTAGATATAGCAGTCTAATGCCCGTTTTCACCAACAGCACCTAAAGCTTCCCCCACGTAAGAGACTCTTACTTAAAGTGGCCTCTTAAATCGTCCCCTAACTTAAATTCGTTTTCACCATTAACGGATAGACATTTTTAGGGGATACCTAACTAAGTGACAGTCTAGTGATTTCAAAAACCGTATCTGAACCAGAATAATATTTAAAATCCAATATCATCCTAACTAAAATAATAAAAAAATTATCAAGGTAAAAACAATGTTTTCCTTTTTAAAGTCCATACTAATAGGCCATTAATATGCATTTTTAACTAATTTCTTTTTGGCTGTATGTCGTAGACCTTTGCTTAACCAGGAAAAAAGACGCGTTTGTCAGTTGTTTGGTAACATCTACTTCTGGTTTTGATTATAAATTTGCAAATTTTGAATAAAAATGATTAACGTTACTGAGAAAAGAAAGCGCGGTCAAAACTTTTCTCTTGAAGAAAAAGATAGGCTAGTGAAAATACTCACAACGCACAGAGATACCATTTTAAATAAAAAAACTGATGGCTCTACCAACGAAGCGAAATGCCAAGCTTGGATATCGGTTACAAATGCATT
Organism: Leucinodes orbonalis; assembly: GCA_019425675.1. Taxonomy (NCBI): domain Eukaryota; kingdom Metazoa; phylum Arthropoda; class Insecta; order Lepidoptera; family Crambidae; genus Leucinodes; species Leucinodes orbonalis. The sequence goes on from PQWD01007929.1 coordinate 68,408, forward strand.
TAACTCGTCAGCAACAATATACAGGTAAGATTATCGTTGTCATTTGCTAATGTTTAGTATTTTTGATATATCAAAGTATTTCATGCATACATTCTGTGGACGATAAATACTTTTAATAACGTGGTATTTTTATCACTATGTTTCAGAAGTACAGAATCACTTATTAAGATATGGGAAAAAATGAAGAGTGAAAGTAAGATATATTATAACCAACTAAGATTCAGCACTACACAAACAGGGGGTGGCCCTTCAATTATAAAAATTGATCCTGTGTTGGAACAAGTGTGTTCAATTATGGGACGGGCATGCACTGGCATAATCGCTGTTCCAGACTGTGACGCAGATGAGACGTTCTGGACCTACCTAAAGTGGTATGTCTTGGAGAGGAATCTCCTTGCATAGAACAAGATTTGGAAAATAAGACAGAAGCTGTGTTGGAGGAATTTACTGAAGAACCTAACAAAGTAAGGGGTTTATAAATGTTTGTGAATGTTAGATTCAGTTTTCAAATGTGAAATTATTATCAATAAAATAAATTGGTTGTCATCAAGTATTATACAATATATAAAATAGAATGCGCTATATGTATGTGGGTCCTGTTTATTTATGATTATTTTTATTTCAGAAAGTTGATTTTAGTATAAATAGAACACCACTATGGTCTAGGAGAAGGCCTCAGTTATCAAAAACTAATGAGCGCACTGAGGCTACCTCCACTCTATGCAAAAGCTTCCAAGATGTCAATAAAAAACGGGAAACCATTGAACAACTTAAAACAAATTTACTGGAGATGAAATAGAATTTAAAAGAAAGTTGTATAACCTTCAATTGGAAGCGGCCCAAAAAGAAGTAGAAATAAAATGCGAAATTTTAACACAGATTAAAGGTATTTATTCAATATTTATATTGAATCTCCTACATTTCTTCAAAATATTGAGTAAGTTGGCTTCTCTGAAATCCATATGTTGGGTCATTACTGGTGATTGATATTTCAGGAATATGACCTGCTGAAATCAACACATCTAAATCATTTAATGATCCATCATTCTCAGGCTCTTGTTCTTTTCTAATTATACATAAGTTGTGTAAAATACAACATGCTATTACCACATTGACTGCAGTACTTAGTTTGAGCCTTATACCAACAGCAAGAATTGGAAATCTTCTCTTTAAAACCCCATACTGTCGCTCAACCACATTCCTTGTTTTGATATGAGCCTCATTATATTTACGTTGCCCATATGTTGTTGGGTTTAAATATGGAGTAAGAAGATGACTCTGAAAAATATACAAATATTCTTATTTTTCCACAGGTGGTGGTTTGGGGTTACAAAATCTCTTTGGAGTTCCACAGAGGAAGGAGTGATTTTTAAGTTAATAAAATATAATATTTACTCAAAGTGTTTGCTTAATTACTGATTGCCACCATGATGAACCCAAAACTAGTGCTTATAAATGCACCAAAGATCTGCCCACTCTAATATGTTTTGAAGTTCACATTTGGATAAATATATTATTATACATATTACCAACCTTTAAAGGATAACCACTGTCTCCTAACAAGTGAGAACCCCTATAATCCCCTCTATCGAATTTACCATATCGGCGACTATTTTGGTAAATGGTTGAGTCATGAGTTGAGCCTGGCCATCGTGCCACAACATCCATGATTAATAAATCTGCAGAACTAATTGTTTGTACATTTATTGACATGTATGACTTTCTATTTCTGAACAGCTCTGCATCATCACCTTAGTAGACAGGAATATTTAATTAATAAAAATGTATGATTGACAAAAATACCTTTTAGTTGACTTTAAGTTCCTACCTGGGGATTGAATTTTGATGTGTGTGCAGTCAATGCATCCAAGCACATTCGGGAATTGAGCAATGCTATAAAACGCTTCTTTTACTTGCAATTGTTCTAGTTCAGTTTCAGGAAATCTTATAAAATCACTCCTAAGAGTAATTATTGCAGCAGAAACTTTTTTATAATACGGCTGCATGTTGCTACGCTGACACCATTTAAATCACCAACTGCTTGCAATATATTTCCAGTGGCATAGTAACGTAAAGCGCATAACAGTTGAATATGGGAGGTACTGAATTATTTCTGTAAATAAATAATGTTTTGAATAAGATTAAGATTAGCTACACAATGAATCTCATTCATCACTAATAAATTTTATTTATAAAATTAGATGCACATAGGTCCTACCTGTCGTCTCTGAATTCCAAAAGATGTTCAATTTTATCCAGTAAAAATAGTACACTCTCCTTTGATAGCCTGTATCTGTTAATGAAGTCCTTGGCGTCATATTTTTCAAAATCTTTTGAACGAACACGAACAATACGGGGGCGCCTAAATAATTGTTCACTGGTCACTAATTCCAAAGCTTCAATACTATCTAAACTCTCAAAGAAGTCTAGTTGATTTTCCATTTATACACCAGATATAATAATTTTAACCACAAAATAGTAAGCAAACGTAAATGAAATATAACCTCTACTATACTTCCTTATAACTGTCACTTAAATGTTAGGGAGTCCATATTTGAGCCCCTAAAGTTTAGGGGACCCTTTAGGCGTTAGGTGACACCTAAAGGTTGGTGAAACGAAAAATCGTGTTAAGTGTCCCCTAAAAACTATTAAGGGTCCCTTAAAAGTTAGGGGTCGTTGGTGAAAACGGGCATAAGAGCCTTCATTTCAAAAATAGTGATAAACAATTTAAAATTTTCACTTATTACAAACTATTTACGTTGCTAATATAAAAATAAAACAAATATTTAAGTGAGGTGTCCCATACAACAAAGGAGTTTTTGCCGTTTGATGCAGATAAAAGGTCCGGAACCTGTCGTACGCAATCCATGCTGACTTTAGTTACCACCGAAGACTATAAAACTACATTTCAAATTCAAAGGCAATGAACTTGAAACGGTCAATACCTCATCCGTTTATATATACATAAATATTTCAGCGCCTGAATTTTTCAGCTACATGTGAACACAATGTGTCCGTATCACGCGACTTAATATAGCCATAAAGTAAGCATAGGGAGTTAACCACGAGTGACTTGCCCATTTCGGGCTAACGAGTTTCCCTCAGAACATGCGACTGATATGACACTTGCTCACATAATATTGGAGACGAATATCTATTTGGAATTTGAAATTGATAGGTTCATCGTCTGACGCTAAATGGGGGAGACCTATGTTCAGCAGTGTGATGTTTTAGAGAGAGAGGCTCATCTTTTCCGTCAGGTGCCTAGGGATGAGTTTAGATTGCTACATTATCCGGGGGTTGTCGGTACCAAAACTGCGGAGGTAGCGTGAAGTGAATAAATTCACATTATGGTTAGGGGTTGATTAAAGAGAAAGATGGTTCTGTGCTTCGGCGGATAAGTTAAGTCGTCGGTATCGGGTACAATCTTGAAATATTAGGCGTTAACACCACCAATCCGCATTGGACCCGCTTGGGTATAATAAGATTGAATACTGAAAAATCAACGTACATTTGAGCAGGCACTTTCCTTTTTTGGGTTTACGAAATCGGTAAATACACCTTAAGGCCTGGACTCCACAAAAGCGGAGACGAAACGAGCAGTAGCATAATTGTGTTATTGACACATCTTCTCTCAGCCTCGGTGAAGATCACAAGTGAAGAGTTGGGCTGAGAGCCATTTGCGCTCGCCAATTGTCCGGTGAAGCTGTGAGGTCATCTTCGGCCAACAGCGATATAAAAAAATTGTATGGCGCGATGGAAGCGATGTGAGCTGTGCGCGCACGGCGCACTACGGAAATGAGAGATGTGAGCGGCGTGGTGCAGTGTGAGCGTTAACTCATTAAACAGAGTAAACATTTTCCATGACTGGTATGGTAATTGAAGTGACTTTTTCTCCAAAACAGATACTTTCTTTTGTTTAGGTAGTTATACTTTCTGTTTCATCAGTCTGCAGTTCTTCGTCAAGCAAAAGAAGATACTTATTTTGTAATAATAGCGACATCTTACCTCTTGGTAGGTCACAAATGTACCTTTTGTGTCAGAATGCGTAATGAGCATGACTCTCGCAAGGCTGACCAGCACACAGCTCTGCTACTAACTTTAAAGCTGAGAGCCATCTGCGCTCGCCAATTACCCGGTGAAGTTGTAAAAGCCATCTGCAGCCATCAGCAGTAGTCAGTTCGAAACAAAAAACTGCTACTCAGTACGCATTTCCGCACAGCTTCGGCACACATCTCCGTTTTGGTGGAGTACCGGCCTAAAGCTATGAGTGCAATCAAAAAAAGCACTGTAAAGCCGCTTTACCGCGCGTGACGAATGCGGTAATGTATCACGGAGATTCGTTCTCAGTTTATGCCCGCTCGGATGCGGGCGCTTTACGGCGCTTAGCGCTGCGCTATACGCCTTATCTCGCTCGTTTGTCCTACGGGAAGCTCTTTAGCCCGCTGTGTGCTAGTCAAAGCCCGATTCTCTCTGAAAATGTCATTTTTATGGTCATATTCAGTGAGTGCGCGTCGTGTGCACATCCCGCTGAAATATTCATGCATTCGACGAGCCATGTGGTGTAACGGTTGAGATGTCAACTATTACGTCTAGGGTTCCCTGTTCGATCCTCGGGCATTACAAACATTGTGAGCATGTACATGAATGTTTGTATTGGTCTGGGTGCTTCTGTGATATTAAGTATTTTACAATATATATATATATATATATATATATATATATATAAATGTTTATCCGTGGTTAAGTACCCAAATCACAGACTAGATGCATAGTTTTGGACTACATGGCCCTGTGTGAATACAGGTGGATATTTCATTAACAAATATCATTTATTTGTGCTAGGGCGCAACACTGGCCCTATACTGGCATAAGTTCAGGGCCTCGGTCTGACCTTTCTCCGTTATTCGTAAAACTTTTTTCGGAAGATGTGCATAATTGTATCTCACTGTAGCTGTGCATAATTGTTGTGAGCTTTGGAGTTTGATTACTTCTTGATAGCGTAAAATATCAAAGAAGATATATTTCAAATTTATTTAATAATAGCCTCACTGCAGGGCACAGTCCTCTCCGCAAAACATAGCTATGACCAAAATTGGAAGCGTGGTTTGATATAATTCCTGTCTGGGAGACTTGTTTAATCAAATCCAAAATCTTATCTTTTTTGTAAAGGTGGAACATAGTTCGTTAAGAGTCAGTACTGCAATATTTGCTTGTGAAGCCATTGACCGCCAAATATGCCTGTTAGCATCACAAACAATACATTTTCATTGTGTCAAGAATTCCGGCGGTCAAAGATTTGTTCTACTACTATTTGAGAGAATAAATATATAGAGACAAGCTCTCAAGAAACAGTGATTACTCTATTCAACTTAATGGTATATTTAAATACTATTGCAACAACATAATGCTGTATTCTTACGTCACAAGGCTTTTTCATTAGCAATAATTTTCTCTTCTAACAGTACCAATCAAGTCGGCCCGTTTTCCAAATGCGCTTGAATTACGTAAGACACCAATTGCATTTTGACTCAGCAGGGTAAACATATAGTTAGGAGAAACAGATATTGTTACGTTTTTACGGCAGAACCTGTCTCATTACCAAATTTTCAGTATAAAATAACAAAATACACATAAAATGTACTTGTTATTAGTGTCTAAGGCTCGTATTCTAGAACGAAACTCAAGCGTTGATCTTCAGTTAAATTAAGTTAGAATGGGAAAGCGCTCTATACGACCAATAGCGCCATCCTTTTCTAACTCAATTTAACTAAAGATCAACGCTTTAGTCTCGTTCTAATATAATATAATCTTATATGTTTTTATCGCCGTGGTAAGCTTGTACATAAATATAAGGAATTATAAAATCGCAGACGTAACATAATGCCATTATTATCATGTTCACAGTGCAGAAGGTATATCATTAGAATTTTAAGTGGATTCCCAGTTCCAGGATTGGTTGTGATTAAAATTGCCTTAGCGACGGCGACTCGACGGTGATTCATTGGAAAGTATTGTCACGATCTAATGCAGATGACTCATACAATATGCGCAATAATTGTATTCATCATCATCTCAGCTCATTATACGTCCCCACCGAGGGACAAGAGGTTTTTTTTCGAACTGACTACTGCTGTTGGCCGCAGATGGTCTTTACAGCTTCACCGGGCAATTGGCTAGCGCAGCTCCGAGCCTTAAAAGGGACACGAGCCTACTGGTAAAGGGTGTATAGGCCATAGTCGTCCACGCGGGCACACTGGTCGAGTTCACGCACAACCCTTGATATTCTTCGTAAGCGTGAGCAGGTTTCCTCACGATGTTTTCCTTCACCGTAAGAGCGTCGGATAAACGTACAGAAAATTCGAAAAGATATTGGTAAGTGGCAGGATTGGAACCTGCACCCTTCAGATTTGCAGGTAACAGTCCACACTAATTAGGCACCGACGCTCAATAATCTGCTTTTATAAAAAATACTCGTTATTGCTTTTTATTCTATTAAGGATTAACAAACAGCAATAATTAATTAATAAATGGGTATACACCGACATTTATTCGCCACAATTGAGCCCTAATTTAAGCAGTGCTTGTGTGAGGCTATGGGTAACGAACAACATACTTATTTCATGGTTTTTTTATAAATACATACATGTAACCCAAGCCAAACCTAACACACAAATGTTTGTACTGCCCGGGGATCGAACCCGAAACCCCTGGCGTAATGTCAAATGTTGTCTAAGTATACCACTGTACTGGTTCGAACTTTAGTATTTATTTGACTTAGAGGTTACCGCAGTGTCATTTTATAAAATTGAAAATTCGGAATAAAATCTCATTATATTTTAATAGTACCTTCAATATTGACGACCCATTTGGTGTTATTGTTGAGACGTCGGCTACTACACCTAACCCGGGGGTTCGAACCCCTGGTAGTACAAACATTTGTGTGCATGAACATATCTGTTTGTATTGATCTGGGTATTTTCTATGTATAATATGTATGTAAGTAGGTATTTACAAAAAAGTATATAAGTATGTTTATCCGTTGTTAAGTACACATACTACAGCTTCATTCTTAACTTGGGGCTAGATGGCGCGCAGTGTATATTTATGTATTATATCCCGTACATTCACTACCTATATTACCAATTGTACAATTTACCAGTTATATGGTGAATGACAAGCACTTCACCCGTTGATCCTTTGAATAATATTACATCAGGGATTATTGTTATTATCCTAGTTTAATATCACTTTGATAACCAGGCCTTACAAAGCCCGGACCAATTAACTACATTCTGATCGAGTAATCAGTGTTGTACACGTCACACGATACGGTGACTTTGATTATGAGAGGTCGGAATTTAGGTATTTATTTGTGCTTACACTGATTTCATACAGCTATAGAATAAAGTGGATATGCCTCAAAGTCGAAAATTATACTTTTAAATCTATATTATGGGTAATGATTAAATATGCATAGACATTCACACAGGCGGCTTTGTTAACACGGCGCCATCTAGCCCTCTTTAAGGGGCTTGTACTAAAGGTAGACACAACTGATAACTTTATATATTATATATATGTATTAATTTATTCCTCGGTGGGGACTTTTATTGAGCTGATGATTAATAATTTATTTATATATCATTTATTTTGTAAAACTTCTATTAGGTTCCCATAAAAAAATATTCCATAATATAATACAATAAATGGTCGAATTGATGCCAATGACTCAAAATTCACCCTGTATAGACACAAATGTTTTTCACTAGGATCGTACTTGCAACCCATGGTGTAGTGTATATATAGAGTTGTAGCCGACATCTGATCGATCACACCACATGAGTCGTTATCCCTTAATTTGTGTAATAATATCTATCTCTGATGATTCGAGGCAAACATGGGATTTACTATAAAAAACTACTGGAAGATCCATATTAATGTCAACATTACGGTGCAAGTACACAAACAACTGAACCTAATCGCTACCTCTAGTGATCATGAATAAACCGCCCCTACCCTACCGTAGCTTCAGATTACAGGCATTAGAGAGACATCAAAAGCTCGATCAACGGGGTTAACGACCCGCTTCAACATGATGGATGATGTCAACATGTCGTGGTATATCTTTATAGTATACTAGCCGTGCCCCGCGGTGTTACCCGCGGTAGAACGTAGCCCATAGGCTATAGCCCATAGTGTTAATCAAGGGTGTCAGGTATCTCCATAACAAATATTATAAAATCACTTAATAGCCACGTCGTTAACTGACGAGAAACTTTTATGATATAAATGAAATACCCTTTTTTGTTGACGGTGGGTTCAAAATGCGTCATGCACGAGGGTTGCAGAGCCCAGACACGCGCGCCAAAGTCCCCACAAGCCTAGGAGACCGTCATCCCCACTAAAAAGTGAGAAAGTATCCCCTCCCTGAACCTTGTAGGCCCGCTATCCCTATCCCCAAAAGTATAAACCCTGTTTTACGGAAAACAACGCCGGAGAACGTATCCCTTATATTGCGTTTTATCACCATGAAGATATTATAAGGAATTTTGCATGAAACACATCACTGATAGTGTGTATAATCGTGCACAATTTAAATGACTTATCAGCCGAACTTAAAAATGTGCTCGACAGTTTTAGCTTTTTTTTAGCAGTTTTAGCTTTAAACGGCAGTAAGCCCTCTAGACGTGAAAACGTTACAAACATACGCTGTAGCTTGTGAAATTCCCGGGTATATGGGACCTAACATCCGTCGTCTCGGGTGACTTCCGCAGGGCGGTATTGATGAAGCATAATCATTTTGTATTAGGGGCTGTTCTGCTTCAATACTACTCTGTTCATGGTCAGGCGTGTCACTAATCATCACGTGAGCAAACTGTCCGCCCCGATCACTTTATAACCTTAAAAATACTTCACAATTTCGCCTTTATAATATTAGTGTTATAACCAACTAAGAGTGGGGACCTATGTCCAGCTGTGGACTGCGATAGGTTGAAGAGAGATAGAGAAAGAGACAACTAAAGCAATACCAGCGGTATTATACCGCTAATTAGAAGAACCGTCGACAAGGCAACAAAACGACAATCAATTCTCGAGTACACTGGAGATAAATCACTTCAAAGAGCATCGGTCACTTCAGTAGCAACTTATTAGCGAGCCCTAAATAAATTAAAAAGATCAGATAGGTACTTTGAAAATACAGTCAGCAACAAAGTGAACAATAACTAACTTTGTCCTCGCTTACTTAAGAAAAAAGAATCCAATTCTTGGGTAAATACTAGAGGTATTTATTTATTACGTAAAATGATTATGGGGGTCAGTCATATTATTTTTAAAAGCCTTGATTGTTATTATTTAAAGGGAGGGACTAGTGAAATCGACTACTGTCTTACGTTTGAGCGTCGAATAAAAATACATTGTATATAATTTCGAAAATAATTGGAACGTGGTGGGATTTGAACCTGCGCCTTCCAGATCGGAAAGCAACCGGCCACAGCAATCAGCCACCTATATTGAGATCAAACTATTTCAATACGGAAAAGACCTTTACCTAAACGGTCTTTCCTCAGGTAACATGATTGTCTTGATTTATCATCATCAGCCTATAGCCGCCCTCTGTAGGCACAGGCCTTACCGCACAGCATAGCTATTGGTATATTAGGTATATACCTATAGGTGAATCAAGATTGATTCACACGTGTGAAATTAATACACATTCACATAAAAGACGTCCTTACTTTAGATCGTCTACACATTGTTTCCGCCGTGGTTTTTCAAATTTATTTGGCTTCCTTAAAAACAGGTCTGACAGTTCATTGAACTGTGCAATCGGTAGACAATGGGGTAACAGTATTACAGCCAAGGGCGGAAGGTATTCATTACATGACATTCTATCAATTACTTTTAACTGGATACTGCCGGTGTTTCTTTGTTTATACTAGAAATTTGACGACCCATTTGGTGTAATAGTTGAGATATCGGCTCTTACACCAAGGGTTCCGGGTTTGATCTTAGGGCAGTACAAACATTTGTGTGCATGAACATGTCTGTTTGTAATGGTCTGGGTGTTTTCTAAGTTTAATATGTTGTTTTGGTACCCATAATACAGGCTTTACGCTTAACTTAGGGCTAGATGGCGCTGTGTGAATGTCAGTGGATATTTATATTAATTTTAACAAAAATTGTGTAAGACACAAAATGGAGACAATAATATTTAACTCACCCTCTCTCTTCAACCTATCGCATTCCACTGCTGGACATAAGTCTCATTCTGCGCCAAATATCCCGGTCCTCCGCTTTTCTCATCCAGCCTCCCCCAACGATCTTTCGCAAGTCATCGCGTCCTACGCTACGCTTGCGAAGACGCGGTCTCCACTCCAAGATCGGCCACCGGTTTGCGACATATGTGACCAGCCCACTGCCACTTTAACTTACTGATCCGGCGAGCTATGTCGGTAGCTTCAGTTCTCTTATTCTTAGCCCTTAGAATCATTTCTTAGAGATCGCAGTGGTATTAAATCAAGCACGCAACCAGCAAGTTGAATGGGCAGTGGGCCGATCATATATGTCGAAGAACCGATGGCCGTTGGGAACTGGAGACCGCGTAGTGCAGGATGCGTTCAGCCCGATGGACCGACGATTTGCGAAGGGTCGCTGGTGGAGGTATGATGAGGAAAGCGAAGGACCACGATTAATGGCGCAAAAGAGGGTAGAGATGTCCAGCAGTCGACTGTGATAGGTTGACGAGAGAGAGAAGTGTGAATATATACAAATACAGCTCCAAACTAAGCATTTAGTCGTAATATGGAGTACTAAACAACGGTCAGACATACTTTTATAAACTTTTCTAAAATACATACATATTATACAAAGATAACACCCAGACCAATACAAACATGTTCATGCACACAAATGTTTGTACTGTCCGGGGATCCCTTGGTGTAATAGCCGACGTCTCAACCAATACACCAAATGGGTCGTCACAATATGTTTTAAGAAAAGTGTGAAATCAAAAACTGCAATTAAACAAAGCTTCAGTGTCTATATAACGCGTCGTATTACGAGGGATAACAATGTCGCGACGTAATAAAGCAATGTGTGTCAGAGAAATGTCGGCCGACATCAAATTAACATTTTTATGAGCTTGTGCGAGAGACTGAGGAGTAAGGCGAGGTCCAAGCTATGTTGCTTGCTTTCGCTTAATTATATATTTTTATTATGTCATAGTGAGAACCGATAGCCCATGGAGTGAGGTTCTTGAGTGGCGTCAAAGAATCGTCTTAAAGTAGCATCCTCGAAAGTAAATATTTTGTTCATCATCATCATCATCAGCTCATTAAACGTCGCTACCACAAGGGGACAAACCTACCGTATAGGTATATAGGCTTTAGTCGCCCACACGGCCAAGGGCGGATTGGCCGACTCCACGCATAACCTTTAAATTTCTTCGTAGCCATCCGCAGGTTTCCTTATAATGTTTTTCTTCACCGTAAGAGAGTCGGACAAACATACAAATAATTTCGAAAATTTGAAAATACATTGGTACGTGGAGGGGTTTGACACTCTAGATCGGAAGGCAACAGTTCACACATTATGTTTTTTATGTTACTGACACTGCCGGAACAGCAAGTGGCAGTGGGCTGGTAACGTATGTCGCAGAACCAACGGCCGTTGGAGCAGACGAGTTTGGAGTGGAGACAGCGTCTTGGCAAGCGTAGCGTAGGTCGCCCTCCGGCCCGATGGACCGACGACTTGCGAAAGGTCGCTGGTGGAGAGTAGATGAGAATAGCGGAGGACCGGGATATCTGGCGCAAAATGGGGGAGACCTATGATCAGCAGTAGATTGCAATAGGTTGAAGAGGGAACCTCACTCGCAAACACAAAGCGTTGTTTTAGCCGATTTCCTGTAAAACAGTGGCAACACTCCGGTCAAGCTAGCCCATTTGTGTCGAAGTTTCAAAAGAATTCGTCAAATTTTAAACACGTTACTAGCAACATTAACCCCAGGTTGACATCAGTAGCAATAAACGAGTTCCGGAGCGGTCTCTTTGCTAATTACCGCTTGCATTAGGCCCGAACGTGCGCGGTGCCTTTGACACGATTAGGTGCAGCATATTAAAACACGACCCCACCAATGAGTCGTTTGCAAAAACCAATTTGTACACGTCCATGTCAGGGACATTTTTTTTTTTGAAAAG
>PQWD01007930.1:0-25478 GCA_019425675.1 Leucinodes orbonalis
AAATCAAGTTGTGACAACGTACCTGTAGATAATGAAACGACTCGTAACACATCTTTCTTTCTTACCACTATTAAATAGCTTAAGGAAAAAAGGAATGAAGATATGCAGAGCAGTTGTTATTTTAGTCATCCTTCCATGTATTTATGGTTCCGGTTTGAACCGCATTTGTATGCAGAAAACTAGACAATTTCAAATTTCGCGCCAAAACGGGCTGGCGTGACGTTTAATGTTAGATATGTGAATGTACCTCCTTTACGTCAAGGACTTTCATACTTTGCATTTTTTTCGACTTACGAGGCCTCATTTATAAGAATTTAAATTAACTGATTATGTATGAATTTAATGAATTGATACTCGTAAAAAGCCGCGTTGACCATACTTTGTGCCAATGTGTTCATCTTATAACAATCATATTGTTTTTGACTCACACAAACCGGGATAAAAGAAATTTCGAGCTGTGAAGACGAATCAATTATTCCTCAAACTATTTTTCAATGCGGATAAGACGACTATGATGTTATACTTGTTATTCTTCATCTGCTTGTATGAAAATAACATATTTACCTACCTAATGCAAATACAATAACAAGTTGTCTAGAACATTTTATTGTTAAGATAAGGAATCATGTTAAAAAAGTTTAAAAAAAATTGTGAATAGAGATGCTCATACCCCATATTTTTGAATGCTTTAACAGAATAATGCCTTTGACCTGAATCAGCAATAATAAAAAAAAATCTTGTAAGCATTGAAAATACACCAAGTTTAATATTAATTTATTATATTACAGCCAAACAAAAACAAACAAACTTACATAATTACGATATAAATAAAATAATGATTTTTAAAACAAAGAAAATAATTATTATTTCTTTCCTATTCCTGGTTCATCTTTAGAGTGTAGTGTAAGTGCCATAGATGGGGACTGCACAGGGCAGTTCATGTGGAAGTTCTCAGGGCAGCATTTTCAAGCATTTTATGCTCACACTGTGATGAGTTAAATATAACCTTTTCTTTTTGCTCACTTTCATTTTCATGTTTGGTGATGAAAAACAATCATTTATCCATACTAATATTATAAATGTGAAAGTATCTCTGTCTGTCTGTCTGTCTGTTTGTTACGCTTTCACGCCTAAACGGCTGAACGGATTTTATTGAAACTTGGTATGTTGATAGAAGGTAACCTAGAATAGGTTTTAGGCTACTTTTTGTCCCGTTTTCACCTCCCACTCCCCTAAAATGGGGTTGGAAGTTTGTATGGAAATCCCGCAATTTTGGTAGTACGACGCTGAAATTTGGTATGCGGATTATATGTTACAAAATAAAAAATATGGCATATATTTTTTTTTAAAATCCACCCCAAACCCTTCAAATAGGGGAGGAAGTGTCATATTCGATTTTTCGTAGTTTTAAGGTAGATTTTATTGAAACTTGCTATGTGATAGTAGGTAACCTAGAATAGGTTTTAGGCTACTTTTTGTCCCGTTTTCACCCCCCGCTCCCTCAAATGGGGGTTGGAAGTTTGTATGGAACATTCCGAAATTTTTATAGTACGACGCTGAAATTTGGTATGCGGACTGTTTGTCGAAAATGAAAAAATATGGAATATATTTTTTTTTCAAAAATTCACCCCTAAACCCTTCGAATAGGGGAGGAATTATCATATCCGATTTTTCGCAGTTTTAAGGTAGATTTTATTGAAACTTAGTATGTTGATAGAAGGTAACCTAGAATAGGTTTAAGGCTACTTTTTGTCCCGTTTTCAGCCCCCACTTCCCTGAAATGGGGGTAGGAAGTTTGTATGGAACATTCCGCAATTTTTGTAGTACGACGCTCCAATTTGGTATGCGGACTGTTTGTCAAAAACGAAAAATATGTCATATTTTTTTCAAAAATCACCCCCAAACCCTTCAAATAGGGGAGGAAGTATATATCCAACTCTTCGCAGTTTTAAGGTAGATTTATTGAAACTTGGTATGTTGATAGTAGGTAAGCTAGAATAGGTTTTAGGCTACTTTTTGTCCCGTTTTCACCCCCCACTCCCCTCAAATGGGGGTTGGAAGTTTGTATGGAACATTCCGCAATTTATGAAGTACGACGCTGAAATTTGGTATGCGGACTATTTGTTAGATACGAAAAATATGGCATATATATTTTTTCAAAAATCCACCCCCAACCCTTCAATTAGGGGATGAGTATCATATCCAACTCTTCGCAGTTTTAAGGTAGATTTTATTGAAACTTGGTATGTTGATAGTAGGTAAGCTAGAATAGGTTTTAGGCTACTTTTTGTCCCGTTTTCACCCTCCACTCCCTCAAATAGGGGTTGGAAGATTGTATGGAACATTCGCAATTTTTGTAGTACGACGCTCAAACTTGGTATGCGGACTGTTTGTCAAAAACGAAAAAATATGTCATATTTTTTTCAAAAATCCACCCCAAACCCTTCAAATAGGGGAGGAAGTATCATATCCAACTCTTCGCAGTTTTAAGGTAGATTTTATTGAAACTTGGTATGTTGATAGAAGGTAACCTAGATATATTATATATATATATATATAATATATATATATATATATATATATATATATATAATATATAATATATATATATATATATATATATATTAGTATATATGTGTGTGTATTTTTTTTTCGGAAATGGACACCAAAACCTTTAAAGTTAGGGGAAGGGGAATCCTATTTAGGATTATATATATATATTTGTCCAGAAATTTTACCCAAAAACCTTTATACTGATATAATATATAAATATATATGTAATTAGTGATGTATATATGTTCTTTTTTTGGGAATAGACCCCAAACCTTTAAAGGTGTGGGGGGAAGCCTATGTTTAGTTATATATATCCACAAAATTGACCCCAAAACCTTTTAAATTGGGGGGAGGGGTGGAGAGGGGATCCGTTTTTGGAAATAGACTCCAAAACTTTTGAACTTGGGCGGGGGATTCCTATGTATAGTGATATATATGTATACATAATTTTTCTTTATAAGTATAAACAGTTTACAATGTAGAAAGCTAAAAATAAGTATGATGGTTATTTGTCATTACCAATAAATTTTGCATATTGAAGTTTTGCAAATCGGCCTTAAAGCCTTAAATAAGAAAAAGAAGAAGCAGTGTTGCAGTGTTGAAATTATTCTGTTTTCGTTACCAAGTGGATGGCTCCACTTTCCTGGTAACGAAAAAAGAATAATTTTGTCATCCCGAATTTAACGCGGGCGAAGCCGCGGGCAAAAGCTAGTAGATTATAAGTAGACATTATGCTTTGATATTTCAATAAAGTACCGTAAAAAGTCCATATTTCGCATCAGGCTTATTGCGATTTGTAAAACTCACTTCCGACAAAAAAATACAACCATGTCAATGGTAGTTTCATGGAGTCTACTTTTACAGTCCTAAATTTCATTTTATTCGAAAAATGCCGATTTTGTCGTTTTAATGTTCACTTTTTACTAAACCTATAGCGTCAAAATAATATGTCATACATAGATGACGTAAATGACAGTGATTAGTGTTTTAATTTACGTTCCGTTTCAAGTAATTTAAATTCGTAATTATTTTAAAATACAGCGTAAATTAAAATATAAACCTTACGATATTATTTTAACATTTAAATATTCATTTATATTACATTTGCATGTTCCCTATTGACGCTTGACCTGCCGTCTCATAAGACTGACTTCTACGGAAAGTCTTTCACAGTACGAGCGATCAAGCTGTGGAATGCCTTGCCCGAGGACATTCGTCGTGCGCCGTCTCTTGAGACTTTTAAGAGCCGAGTAATAAAACTTTACTTGCAATAAATATTTGTGATCTTTGCTTTCCTTCACCTTTTTTCCTATGCTGAATGCTGTCGCTGTCTTTTGCTTCATGTATCTCTGATTGTATTTTGTACTATCCTATCTTCCATTAGTTTATGTATAAATTTTATTATGTATTAGCACAGATTTCCCAATACAGGAGATGGGGCAAGCCGCGTTGAAAGTGCGACAACTGTAAGCTCAACGAGCATACACTGGCTACCAGTTTACGCTCTGTGAGACGAGTCAAGACGCATGAATATTAGAATAAATTACCGTTTTTTTCCAAAATGCCATCCTGTGCAATTGCAACATGCCATCATCGCAATGAATCAGAAAATTTACCAAGAAATATAATAACTTTTCACAGGTAAGAACCGAAAAGAAATTGCGACACTGGGACTGCCTATAAACTTGGCGGCTTGTCCAGTCTAATGTATATTCTGATGTCTGTGTGTATTAGTTTATTATGTATGTAGTAATGTGTACTTAGTTTATGTACTATTATATTAAAACTATGCAATAGATTAAGTTTTTGCACCAGCCCGCTTACCTATTAGTATTTTTCTTTCAGTCAAAGGTTACCTGGAAGAAATTGCTACCTTAGCAATAAGGCCGCCTATATTGGTTTCTGGTTACGACATACGCGATGTCGTAAATACGTATAATAATATTTTTGCCGCTTACTTTGCAAACTTTGACTACTGAAACCCTACGATATTTTTAAAAATATTGTATTAAGTATTGTACACATTTAAAAGATCAACAGTAAGCTCCTGGATGGTAAGTGTCTAATTTTATGGATATCCCACAATACATTTTTTTTGTCATTTACTTTTTATAACCAATAATGGCCAATTTTCGAAGCGATTATAACCAATACCGCATTTATCCTTATTCACTTAAATTCATTAACCATAATTATTGATTTAAACTAGATAAATATGGCCTTAAAATTCACAGCATCTGATTTTAATAAATATTTTCGAAGATATTACAGATTTAAAATAGCCGTACGGAGCGTTTGCAGCGGTACCGGACCGCGCAGGCGCGGGCACGGGAGCGTGCCTATTACGAATGTCACCATAGCACCCTTGCGAAGCTAGGGCGGGTAGCAAGTTTTATATTTATAATGAATAGTATTTTCTTTTATAATATGAAGGGGCTATTCTCAAAAAGTGGCACAGCTTGAATTATTTCGTCATTTGAAAAAAATGTGTTTTATATTGAAATTCGTGAATGTATCACGATTAAATGATTATTCCTTGTATATAATTATATGAAAGGGAACGCAATATATTAATACTGAAGTTATTGCTCATTAAAAATTCAGGAATACAAGTTTATGAGCCTCAGTACATGTTACTGAGAAACGGTATAGTTAGCGCCTCGTTCAGACCAGTCCAGGGTCCGAAACACATCCTCCAATGCACAATGTGATGCAAATGGAAAAGTGTTTTCCGTTGGAATTGGAACTGAACGTTCATGATTCAATGAACAGTTTCGGAGATAGAACATCCCCCAGTTCCACAAGGTGATGCAAAGAGATAAGTCTTATCCGATGGAATTGGACCTGAAAGTTGATCGAAGCTTTGATGCAAAGCTTTAAGAACAGCGCAGGTTTCGGCGGAATGCAAGGCTTTCTAGTGGTGCATAAATGTCATACGCAGCGACTGTTTATAATCCTTGGTCTTTTGTATAAACTGCTTAACACTATGGACGTGGTCCAAGGTGATGTAGCCCTATTAAAACCCATCTTGTAAGGATGATTGAAGTTCGTTAAGACGGTTCGTTATAATTCTGGGAAACAACTTATAGACGTCGCTCAGAAGCGGTTTAGGTAAATAATACTTCAAGGGAGTTTTAAATATTTCTCGAAGAATGTAATGAAAGCTCTTCTGGACCACGCCCCTGGTGTGTGTGGTGAAGACGGTTTGTACACCGGTTTTTAGGAGTACTGTTGTGTAACTGTCATCACCCGGGCGGTGCCCTCTCATTTCTAGATTGTTCGACTGTTGTTGCTCTTATCTCGTTAACGTCAAAATCAGGAATATTCTGCGATGCGACGATGTAAATACTACACTTTTTCAGGTATTACATTGGTTTACGACCAATAATTTACTTCATAACTCTAAGAAAACTATATGTATTGGTTCACAATGCCTCATGTAAGGTAGGTAGATACTATCATCACTTTGGACCCACGAAAGTAATAAATACAACCGTTTTCCTGGGTATATAAAATTAGACGCAAAATTGCAGTGGGGTCCGCATATTGCGGTTTTGGCACTACTGACTAAGGGAATTATTGAAACCAATAAATATTTTAACATTACCGTCTCTGTAGATCAGACTGCGTTATCTATATTCACAAAAATGTACATGTATTTTCAAAAAAGTCAGATAATCATTGTTTGATCACTAGAAACAAACACAGACTTGCCGTTCCAAATTTCAGATTGCCTAGTGTCGGATACTCATTTGTGGGATTAGGCATTAAAATATTTAATAAGCTACCACAAAATATAATTGATTTAGCCCTGTATAAATTAAAGTCTCAGACGTCTATGAAACAGACGAGTTCTGGAGGGGAGACCGCGTCTTGGCAAGCGTAGCGTGGGACGCCCTCCGGCCCGATGGACCGAAGACTTGAGAAAGGTCGCTGGTAGAAGCTGGATGAAAAAAGCGGAGGAGCGGGATATCTAACGCAAAATGGCGGAGACCTATGTCCAGCAGCGGACTGCGATAGGTTGAAGAGAGAAGTTTAAGTCTCATGTAAAGTCGATTTTAATTAAAAATAGCTTACTAGCTAGCTTAGTATCGAAGATTAAATAAATGATAAAAACTCATGGGCATGTTGATCCACACGCCTGCACTACTTTTGTTTTTTTTTAGTAACATCCATTTAGATTTACATAATACTTAACTGCTTGGTAATACTTTTGTAATTTATTTATTACATTTTTACTAATACATAATATGATAAAATTGTGACTATTGAGTTTCTTGCTGGATTCTTCTCAGTGGAAAACTACCGTCCGAACCAGTGGTAGCTTCATTTGACATTCATAAGTGTTCTGTAAGGACCTAAACTGAATAAACACTTTTCATTTTTTCAATTATCTTAGCAAATTTCCAGAAATTTCAATAGCCTCAGCAAAAAAAAATGTTTTCGGATTATAATAATGTGACCTTGATACCTGCCGGTTTTTGATAATTATTTTATTGCTTTTATTTTGTATCTGTTTAATCAGGTGTTGTAATATTTATTAAAATTAGGAAAGAGGAAGCTTAGGGTAAAGCATGAAAAATTCGTTGAAAAAAGACGTCTCTCTTCCATGGAAACTTAAAGAATAAACTTAAACATGTTTTATTCAAAAAAATCAATCGTGAAATCAATTCCGGAGAAACTTCTCCATACCGCAGGAACTCGGCATCAAGTAGCGTCTGTCTTCCATTGTACAAACTCGAGTTCTGGGCTTCTTTGGATACGTATCCCGGCGTGGTGATGAGTCGATCGAGCGCCTCATGGTACAGGGTAAAGTAGAGTGCGCCTATGAGTTGGACGGACCAATTAAAAGCAGCTGTGGATAGTTCCGTGCACGGCTGCACTAGAAAGGCGGCCATTAGAAAGGAATGGCGGCGTATTGTTAAACGATCAACTGACAGCTGAAATGACGACCACGACCACTCTGTCAAGAGTGCAACGACTAATAAGAAGAACACAGATATATATTTTTCTATCCTATTTCGTCACTTATCAGGTTTCATTTAATACTGGTCTTGTATTTTATTAAGACAGACTTACACGTGTTGCATTGTTTTCAGTTTTCAGGTGTCGATGATAAACTGCCTCATTATTCTCATTACAGCCTAAAATTTCCACTGCTGAACCAAGGCCTTTAGTAGCCTCTAGTTGACATCTAACTGCTACCCATCAACTTAACCAGGTCATCCGTCCATCTGGTTGGGGGTCGCGCAGAAACGCTTCGTTATTCATTACGTGGATGTCACTCGAGAACCTTTCCGCCCCATCGGCAAACGGTTTTACGCAGTATGTGCCCGGCCCTCTGCCACTTCAACTTGCTTATCCTTGAGTTATGTCGGTCACCCTAGTTCTCCTACGGATATCCTCGTTTCAGATTTTATCGCGTAGGGAAATATTTAACATAGCCCTCTTCATAGCACGCTGAGCAACTTTGAGCCTGTGCAAGAGGTAGTGAGCGACGTCGTTTCACTTCCGAATATCATAACAGAAGCTGTAAAGGCCATCTGCATCCAACAGCAGTAAGTTCGAAAAAAAGGTCCTCGGTGCAATGGATAAGTTTGTAAGCTCTTCTGTACTCGGACTAACATAGTTCCGCTCTCGTACAGACATCTCAGCACTTCGATATAGCGATAGTCAATATGGTACCGCTGGAGGGCATAAAGTCTCGATTGAATCGAAGGCTTTCGCGTAGTCCACAAACGCCAAACATAATGTTCGGTTATACTCTCCGTCTTCTGTATAACCTGCCACAGTGTATGTATGTGGTGTATGGTGCTGAAGCCGGACTTTGCTCTGGAGAACAACTTGTAAATGTGGCAAAATAGCGTAATTGGTCTATAATTCTTCAACAAGTTTCCGGACTGCAGTATTGTGGTATCCTTCCCTCTCTTCTATTGGGAGAAAGAAATCCTCGCCCTCACAATAACTAAAAAGTATAGTGTTCTATGTTTTGAACTTGACAATACATTTTCTGGTTGTAACACTAGACTATCGTGCAATACACAGATATAATTTAATTTAATAATTGTATTATTTCCCACAGGTAATGGGCCCAGGGACCAGGGATTTGTTGCAGTCTTAAAAGTGCAGTACAATAAATCGCGAATCCGAACCACTCCGAGAATAATGGCCGCCACGTATGTACAGACTGAAAAATTAGCCGGTCGGGAAAATTATTCAACGTGGAAATTCGCAACAAAGCCATATTGGGAATTAGATGACTTATGGGTATGTATTGATCCTGGTACAGTGGTCGATCCGAAGAAAGATGTAAAAGCCAAGTCAAAGATAATTTTGTCGAACCGATAAATTACGTGCATATACAAAATGCGACGACGTCGAAACAAGTTTGGCAAAACCTCCAAAATGCGTTTGAAGACTCCGGGCTGTCTAGAAAAGTTGGCTTCTAAAAGATTTGATCAACACTTCTTTGGAAAATTGCCCTGGTACAGAAGAATATGTAAATAAAATTATGAGTACATCTCATAAATTGCGGTACATTGGTTTCGAAGTTGGAGATGAATGGCTGGGAACACTCATGTTGGTTACCGGACAAATATAATCCTATGATCATGGGTCTGGAAAGTTCCGGAATAAACATTTCATCCGATTTTATAAAAACTAAACTGTTGCAGGAAGTTACAGTATCTGAAAACTCAGCATTTTTTATAAAAAAGAAACACACTTCTAATAAAACTTGTGCAAATCCAAAAGAAAAAGGCCCACGTTGTTACAATTGTAACAAATATGGACATTTTAAAAATCAGTCCTAATTGCAGAAAACGGACTCGGAAAAAACTAGTCAACACAATTTTTCGGCAATTTTTCAGCATACGGTACAATAAGGATGACTGGTATATTGACTCACGCGCTACAATGCTCATGACAAGACGCTTAGATTGGATGTATGATATGAAATCACCTCCGATTCAGAAAATAATGGTGGCAAACAGTGATGCAAAGTATGGGTAAAGTAAATATACAAACCAAGATAAATAGAACTGATTGTATAATCCAACACCAATAACATGTACAAACTCGATACTGTTACCAGTAATGCATATGCTGTGAGAAGCGAAAGTTTCTCAGTAGAAGACAGAGGCACAATAAATGATGATGATAGCCCGCCACGGGACATCATTTCGTCATCGAGTAATGATACCTCGTTTGATAGTTGTGCGATGAATAGGAGAACTGTCGATGAAATCAATGATGATAAAGATATTCAAAGAAATATCACATTGAGTTCACATCAGAAAAAATATGTGCAAGTTAATAATTTCATGTGTGCTACGCAGGCTCCAAGGAAGAGAACAGATGAGAAACGCAAGAAGAGAGGAGTTATATATTTTGGATCAAAGAAAGTATAGTTTGAATTCAAGGAGACAACCAATGGTTGCTAAGTGCTCAACGGAAACTGAGTGCATGTCACTGTCGACGGGTGCACAAGGAGCTTTATGGCTGAAGCAATTTCAAGAACGCTTTTGGCCACATGTGAAGAATAAAGCTACAATTATTTACAGTGATAATTAAAGTTATCATTTCAGGATAAAACACATCGACATGGTCTCACGAAAGCAACGACATACTCAAAGCTGGCTTATTGTTCAACCAAGATGGGCTTAGGTTTAAGAGAGGATATTGGGGAGAAAGTAAACCTCGCCCTCACAATAATTAAAAAGTATAGTGTTCTATGTTTTGAACTTGGCAATTCCTTTTCTGGTTGTAACACTGGACTATCGTGCAATAAACCGACATTAATATTTAATCTAATAATTCTATTATTTTCCACATCTTCGGACTTGACACAAACTTATTATATCTCAATTCAACCTCCTTACTCCGTTTCTAGGTCTAATAGCTTTTTGTCAGTCCTCAGTGCGCGTGTTATATGTTGCAAGTTTTAATTGCCGTCATTGTTTCATTTGGTAGCCGGATCTCTGCCGGAGATTCTTAGCACCCTTTGCTGTGACCGCTAACGTAGCCTGGAATAGCAGGGCCGCCGGGGACTAGCGGCCGATTTGAATTTGTGTCTATCATTTGGGGTAATACCATACACACCACGCTTGGTAGGCGGGTTGGTGAGCGCAGTGATACGCCAGTACCTAAGTGATACTGCTGCCCATCATTTGGTGGAAATTTTCCCTCTGTTGCCGTTTAGGACACCCTGACTGTAGGTGGTGACAAATGTTTTCTACTGTGTCGTCACCAGACGTCATACACTACCTACTTTAACATTACTAAAGAATATCAATAATTCGTCTGCACAAAAAACACATTTAGCAAATATTCGTTATTGTTCAAAAACTCATGACAATACCTCTGCTCTTGAATTTCGACTATATGCCACAATACCTACCCATTATTATGCAAATACTTGTATCCTGCACCAATTTTTTCACTTTTATTATGTGAACAGGTGTATTACCTTTTGTAAAAGTACGGGTAGCATAGACGTAGTGAAAAGATAAATTTCAATTTGAGCAGTCAGAACTCATAGGATCTATCGATGTATGTGAGAACCTAGAATGGTATTCCCCTGTCGTCAATAGGCAATTTCACCGAAATGGTTTTCATAGTATTAAATGATTCTTTAAGTTTAAACAATATTTATTGATAGATTAAATCTTAGTGTTACAATATGACTGTTTCCCGCGTACAATGCTAATGTCAAGACAGAGATATTAGTGACGTGACATCACTCTTCAATTGATTAGGGGTGGGTAGCGTTTGTCGTTTCATTTCCGTCTAACAATAGTTAGATTGCGGAACTTGGTTACTAAGTCCGACTCGAAATAGCTTTCATAGTTAGAGTGCGGAACCTGGTTAGAGGGTCCGACTCGAAATGTTTTTCATAGTAAAAGAGCCTGGCTAGATGGTTGACTCGAAATTATTTTCATAGATATTTATATGACATAAAAAACAGTCCCCAATATGCTAAATTCCTAATGTATGCAGACGATACAAAAATCTATATGAAAATAAATAACGATTGTCAAAAGTTACAGGCGATTTAAATAGACTTAGCTCATATTATTGTCAGTAAGTGCTCTAACATAACCTTTACCCGTAAACTGAAGCCCATACAATTTGTCTATCATCAGCTCATTAAACGTCCCCACCGAGGGGCACGAGCCTACCCGTATAGGGTGATTAGGCCTTAGTCGTCCACGCGAGCCCAGTGCGGATTGGACGACTTCACACACAACCTTCGAATCTCTTCGCAGGCGTGCATGAAGGTTTCCTCACGATGTTTACCTTCACCGTAAGTCGAATAACGTACATATATTTTTCGAAAATTCGAAAATACATTGGTACGTGTCGGGATTTGAACCTCAGCCCTCCCGGTAGGAAGGCGACAGTCGACACCACTGAGCCACCGACGCTCTTTGTCTACAACATAAATAATTCTGAAATTTTAGAGACAAAACAAGTAAAAGACTTAGGTATTCTTCTCGATTCAAAATTGACGTTTGCAGACCATATCAATTACATAACATCAAAGCTTACAAAAGCCTGGGCTTCATTTTGCGAGTTAGTAAACCTTTTGCAGATGTGCAATGCTTAAAAGTTCTTTATTACACATATGTCAGGAGTATCTTAGAGTATTGTAGCCGTATTTGGAATCCACAGAATGCTGTTTATATAACATTGAGAAAATACAATTCAAATTTCTTAAACATCTGTGCTATCGGGATCTCCGAGCATATTAAGGATACAACGACGCAAGACACTTTTATAACCTAACTAGCTATTGCCCGCGGCTTCGCCCGCGTTAAATTCGGGATGTCAAAATTATTCTGTTTTCGTTACCAAGAAAGTGGAGCCACCCACTTGGTAACGAAAACAGAATAATTTCAACACTGCAACACTGCTTCTTCTTTTCCTTATTTAAGGCTTTAAGGGCCGGTTTGCAAAAACTTCAATATGCAAGATTTATTGTTCATGACAAATAGCCATCATACTTATTTTAGCTTTCTACCTTGTAAACTGTTTAAACTTGTAAACAAGTTTAAAAGTTTTGGAGTCCAATTCCTTGATTTCATTACTTTTTAGAGATAATCAAGCAGCTCCATCGAGACTTGGCTAGATTTTTTACAGAATGTTTTTGGTGGGATTTCACTTCTTTTTGTAGAAATTTCAAAGGAATATTGGACGACCCAACGATATTGGGTGTAATGGTTGAGACATCGGCTACTACACAAAGGGTTCCGGGATCGATCCCCGGGCAGTACCTACAAATATTTGTGTGCATGAAACATGTCTGTTTGTATTGGTCTAGCGCGCTCGACTTGGCGGGGGCACTACCGTGCTCCCCGATTTTTGACATCAGATGAAGCAGCCCACCATGTTGAATATATATTGTTTAAAGGCGGTATGTCGATCTCTTATAGTTTGGCTGGGCTCTTTTGTTATCGACGCAGGGTCACCAGGTACTCCAGATCTTCGAATATCCAAGTTTTTATAGTTTTCCCTTTATGAAGCCATCAAACCCTAACCCTGTACCAAATTTCAGCTCTCTGAATTAATGGGAAGTACTAGTTCTATTTTGATGATCATGAGTGAGTGAGTGAATGAGTGTCTATCTGTCGAAAATGCGAAACTTTGCTTTCGCTTAGCGTCGGAACTAAATGACCTACAGACTTGAAAATTTTTTATTTATAATATTTTACTAGATGACGAAAATTTCAGCGTTCTAGTATTATCCAAATGTCCTCAAATCGGGGCCTGAAAATGCGGCGAAATGGATCCTGTAAAGGATGGTACGGCAGTGTTTGCTTCGCGCTCGACTTGGCGGTGGCACTGCCGTGCCCCCAGATATTGGGATGGGAGAGAAGTAATTTTGGCCTCCGATATCTTCACGCACTCAAGAAAACATAACGCACGTATTATATCATGCCGGTTTTGTGTGACGTTGTGGTCTCACTCCGGCAAAACCGGCTCATTTGTGCTGAAACTCTCCTCATAGCTCGCAAACACTTAATAGGAATAAACAAAGAGTTTTTTTTTCCTAATTCATCCAGTGGTATTTTAACATACCACTGGCAAGGTAAAGTGCAACTTTTTATAAATGGTTAAACACCTAAGTAAATACTTGTTCATATTAAAAGCAATTTACCAAAAAGTATTAAATATTTACATATTAATGGAGAGGTAGTGTGGAATTGAATATATGCCAAGAAAGACTTTTGTTAAAATGATAATTAAATTGAAATTCTTTCGTAACTTAAAAGTAGGTAGTTAGTCATCGACATACGAAAAACCTATATGACACGTGTAAGTCTGTCTTCATACTCGTATACCAAAAATACAGACCAGAAGTATAATTATCTGCTTCCGTGGTCTAACTACCTCCGTGGTCTAGAGGGTACAGCGTTCGTCTTAGATATATTGAAGTTGTAGAACGTAAAATGGTGATGAGTAGCACATTCCCTGACCGAGTTAGTAAATACGATGGCAATGTTTACAATAAAAAGACAAGTTAAAATTAGATGTGGATATTGCCTTGATGCTTTTTTTATCATTTTTCGTTGGCGTTGATAAAAAGATGAATTAGGTTATTTATGGCTATGGCATTTCCCGATGTTTAGTTATTAAATTAGAAGTTTGCACGTGCACGTGGCCACCAAAACATTTTGTTGCCAGGTTTCGAGGTTCCATACTAATTTCAACCTTTCACTATTACTAAAGAACTACATAACAATTTTTTTTTGCTGTTTCTTATTACAAAGTTACCCAAGTCATTTAGGACAGTAGGAGTGAAGTATGTGAGAAGTTAATGTTAGTTTGTTTCTTCAATCAATTAATTAATTATATTAGCTTTCATTATTAACTTCTTGGCGTGGAACTAGAAAAAGTAAATACTATTTAGGACTTGAGTATCTTTCTCGACTCTCAACTTCATTTCGATGTGCATATTAATTATATTACTAATAGAACTTTTAAGCTGTATGGAATTATCATGCGTACCTGCAAATACTTTCGTAATGCATCATATTTAATATTAAACAACCGTGTGACCGACGCTCATGCGACTATTTAAATGTATTAGCGGGGTATACTATTCATCCTGGGCATATCAGCCCAACACGTCACCGCGCTTGCCTGGAGCACGCAATGGTTAGATCGGATAATCCAGTTAAGTGTTACATCATCCAATCAACAATTACCGACCATTATAGTGTTGGAGTTCAAATCAAGTTGAAAAGAGACTGAGGGGCTCAAGTAAAATTTAGGAAGAATAGTGGACCTGGCTATGAGTAAAATGGATTTTAGACCCTTATATGGTTTGACTAACGCCAACGAAGATGCTAATTATCTTTCCAAATTACTGATGCAGGTCATAGAGAATAATACAAAAGAGGTCCCTATACCTAAGCGAAACAGACCATACAAACCCTGGATTACTTCTGGTCTGCTGAGATGTATGCGTAACAGGGACAACCTGCATAAAAAAGGTGAAAATAATCCTGAAGACCAAGTTCTAGCTGCAACCTATAAGCGGTATAGAAACTACTGAAACTATCTTTTGAAAAAAGTTTGGCGTGCATATGAAAGGAAGTTGATAAATAATGTTCAAAATGACAGCAAAAAGGTATGGGAAGCAATTAGAAATATAACTCAACAAAATAAATCCAAGTGCACAGCAGGAGGCCTATTGAATGGCGGTGACCCTCAGGAAAGAGTGAACACCGTTAATTAATATTTTGCAACCATTGGCATCAAGATTGCTTCTTCAATTGAGCGTAACAATAATGGATCAGTTGATAGTTCCGCACCACAGCCAGTTGACTCACTAGTTATTTTTCCTACTGATGAGAAAGAAGTTAGGAACATTAAAATGAGCTTGAAGGATGGGTGTGCAGTGGGATATGATGGGATGTCGGGACAGATTCTAAAACAGCACCATGAGACACTTCTCCAATAATATTTATCTGTAACCTCTAATTGAAACGGGAGTCTTCCTAGATGTATACAAAAAATCTATCATAATACCAATCCACAAAGGGGGTGACAGGAATCGTGTCGAAAACTATAGACCAATTTCATTGCTGCCTGTGTTGTCTAAAATTTTAGAAAATATAATTCACAAGAGATTCGTGGCCTTTCTTGATGCGCATAATGTACTATCGCCTTCACAGTATGGTTTTCGATCAGGAAAGTCCACTGATGACGCAGTGCATGAACTTAACGACTATGTGGTTATGAAACTGGATCATGAAGACAAGACCATAGGAATCTTTCTAGACCTAGCAAAATCATTCGATACGATATCGGTCTCTACCCTTCTGAATGGGTTGGAGAGCATGGGTGTTAGAGGAGTGGCCCACAATCTGTTTACTAGCTATCTCACTAATCGATCACAGGCTGTAAAAATCGACAGATGGAAGAGCGACGAGGTCCAGGTTAAATACGGCATCCCGCAGGGCAGTGTGATTGGGCCGACTTTGTTTGTAATCTATGTGAATGCTCTACACAACATTAAACTAACGAATGGGAAAATCATAGCATTTGTAGATGATACTGTTTTATTGTTTCATGCAAAGGAGTGGCCTGATGTATTTAAACATGCTCAGAGGGGATTGGATCAGGTTATCAGTTGATTGTTTTAAAAACTCGTTAAACACTTAATGTCACCAAAACCACTTATATGACCTTCTCTATAACCAATCGTGGACAGCCCTCAGATTTGGATCTTATCTCTCATGAGAGCTCTTGTAAAAAAGAAACACAATGCCAATGCCCGATTCTGGCTTCATCACCTACGGCGAAGTATCTGGGAGTTGTTCTGGACCATAACCTTAACTTCCAGGCTCATCTCGAAGTTCTTACAGGTAGAGTGCGAAAGCTGATGTTTGTTTTTCGTACACTAAGGCATGTCACGGGCCGCTTCATGCTCAAAACAGTGTCTGTCCCTTTGTCAATCAATTTTGAGCTATTGCATATTGTCATGGGGTGGGGCCGCAATAACCCACATACTTAAGATGGAAAGAGCTCAGCGTGCTGTGCTTAAGATTGGTGCTTTCTTACCATATTTGTATCTAACGTGTGAAGTGTACAAATATTGGACAGTTCTTACCGTGCGACAATTGTTTATATTAGCCGTCATTTTAAAAAAACACTCTCAGCTCCACTATCATCCGAGTTTAGTGATGGACAGGTGTAGAAAGGGAACCGTATGTATAACATCATTGTACAACACCGGTTTTGCACAGCGATTCTACTGCTATCTGGGTGACTACTTATATAATAAAATCAATAACTATCTAAATATATACAGTGCACGAAGATATACTTGCAAAAAAATGGTCATGCGGTGGGTTGGGTTTAAATTATGACGAAACAAAAAGTTGCTGCATATTGTTACATAACTATGTAAGTATGTATATTTAATATTATATATTATTACAATAGTATTTAAACACACACTCACACACACACACACACACTCACGCACAGATATACACCCACGCCCACTCGCTAACACACATACTCACCCCTGCTGTAAATTAGCCTTTAAGTTTAAAATCCTTGTATAATTTCTTTATTTTTTGTGCCATCTTAATTCAACTTAGCGTCAGTTCACCCTGGTGATTTGAAGTGTTGAGGCCTGGTGACCTTAGTAACAGGTAACTCGTATTGCCTAGTTTAGGCTCTAGTCTCGCACAAGCAATATGTGGAACCATTTAAATTGTAATAGATGCTAATGCAATGTTGTTTGCAGTGAGAAAATAAAGATTATTATATTATTATTATGTTTTTGAAATCCTTAAGATTCGCGGGCCAAATAGTGTCCCGGTCCTTTGGAAGGCATGTGTGGGCCGAAGCCAACAGCACAGATGCCATTTTTCGAATGTTTAATCTTTGTATATGTTACACATGGCGGATGCCATCACAGAATGCACAATATGATACAACCCATGATGACCCCCGCCAGGTGTAAAGACTATTGTAAATAAATGGAAACTACGATACTGGGCTATGGAATTGGGTTTTAGTGGACTGGATATCTGGGCGGGGAGACTACGGACGCCTGTCATTACACTAGTCTCACAGTAAAATAAGGACAGGCGGTGACTCGCCGCGGCTAGTTGGGCCCCCTAACGGTGGCCTGCAGTGGGGCGACAGAGGAGCAACATGGGCGTTCGCGGCTAGGGGTGTCGAGAGGTGCGGCACCGGTTTCACCATCGCGAGTAACTACGCAAGTCACTCGGAGCGGGTTCCCTCGCTATTACGCCATTAGACACTTCCACCCCCGAGCATATAGCTCTAGCGACTCACTCCCGACGGCCAATGAAGGCAAGAGGGAGGTGGGGATCTGGTCCTCATGGGGTCCACTTCGCCCACCAATGGTGAGACGAAGGCTAAGACCAGAGAGTTCCCCGGAGCACGGGACCGAGGTGCGCGCCACACACCATCAGCTCGCCACAAGCTGCCCGACGGAGACTGATTGCACCGATGATACTAGCATAAAGCTAATACCACCAGCGGGCGATGGGGTCGTCACGTCCCTACGCGCTTATTATTATTATTATACAAATCGTTAATCAGATCCCAATTGGAATATGCTTCAGTGGTATGGAATCCTTTCCAAAAAGAAACGTTAACCATAGTACAAAAAAAAAATCTTCGTACAGTTAATTATAGGTGCTCCCATATTTATTTATTGATGCTTTTATTATTTACATTCGACTTTTTAATCATTAATTGTATTGAACTTATTTATATATATTACGTAATGAATCGACCTTTGACCTTCTACAGTGTTGTTATGGGACTGGCAACGCTAAACTGGAAGTACAAGATCGCGGCGAATTGAAATCGGACTTCATGGATTATGGACGCAGAATCACAGGCAGATGCTGTCAACTTCCTTGAAATGGAGGGGCTCTTCTTATGAATTCTTTCTTCAAGAAGAAGCCTCAGAGAAGATGGACCTGGCAGAGGCCGAACACTGTGATAAGGAACGAGATAGACTTAATAATGGCGGGATAAGCGACATATATTTAAAGATTGTCTCATGGTCAACAAGTTTAAACCGGCAGTGATCACTGACTTCTCCGAGGCATTTAAATATATTTTCCAAACTGAAAAGGTCTTCGCTTAATAAATCTTCTCTCAGATCTACGCCGCTCCAAATACACTGTGGGTCCGAAAAGTTCACTGGAACTTCAAATTTATTTGACTCAGCCGGTGGACAGTCTGTCCTAGGAGCATTAGTTGAGCTCTTCAATGCCGTCATCACCAGGAATCGATACAAGGATACAAAGGTGATAAAACTTTTTGAAGAATTATAGACGATAGCGCTTCTGAGCCCACGTCTATAAGTTGTTCCCAGAGTTGTAGCGAAAACCGTCTCGCCATTAGAATTGATGAATTCAAACCACTGAGCAGGGTAGGTTTCGAAAAGGCTACAGCACTGTGTACCACAATCCATATACACCACAGCAACCACACCACATCAGCAACAATAACAATAGGCGACAACCATCTCAAGGGGTCATAGATTTTTGCAATATCTGAAGTACGATACGTTGTAGTTAATTTTGAATAATTGTTGGTGAAAATTTTTAGCTGTAGCATAAAACAATCTTCTCTTGGATTCCATTGAAGCTTTGACAGTGTTTTCCATTTTAATTTCAAATGACTCCTTAGGGAAACTGTCAACCAAAGACAAACTATTAATAACATTCGGCTGAATTGGAACCCCATTTATGTAGAACAAAACCTCCACTAAGTTAACACTGGTAAGGTCCTTACAAAGTTCAATACTTCTTTATCCGTATCATCACCAGACAATAGATCGTCTACATGAAAATCACTTTCAACCACCATAATGATTTTGGGTATTTATCACTTTCATCACAAGCTAATTTGCTTTAACACTTTAATGGCAAGATAAGGTGCACATGACGTTCCGTATGTGACAGTTCGTAATCTATAATCCTTTATTATTCAGATGGATTATTCCTCCAGACAATCCTCTGAAAACCTTTGGCAACTCTCTTGTCACGAGTATTTGTCTATAATTCGCTGAACGTCTGCAACTATGCATACACAATTGTGTACGCCAACGAAGAAAGATATCGCGTATATCTGCTGAAGCGACGACCAAATCAATAAGCTTTGATTGAGAGACTTGCCCGAAGCAGTCTCGACCGAACCATCGAATACAACTCGTAGCTTGTAGATGTTTTCTTCCTTGAGCACCCGTTGGTGAGGCAGGTAATAACATTATGACAGTTCAATTCCTTCTTAGGGATATCTACATATGTTGCAGTTCTTCGTATTTCCTCATGAACTTGCTATAACGGTCTTTAAAATTGTGTCTCGGTTGAAATCTACGTTCATAGCAAACAAACGTTTAACTGCTAACGATCGGATTCACTAAGTGGAAGTGATATTCAGTGGAAAATGGTAAGGCCCAACGTATCATCCAGAATCGTTCCGAAAATGTGTCGCGTCGAATAATTTACTCAATGAACTTCTTGTGCGGTCAATCTCGTCCGTTTTAGAATATAATTCTTCAGTCTCCCAAAAACGCTGTATAAACGTCATCAGTCGTAGTTGGCTGTGCATAAAAAAACTCCTCAACTTTAGGACGTACGCCGTCTACCTTTCCTGAAATGAGCCAACCCAGATGCGAATTTGTACGAGAACTGAACCATATTTCTTAACGCCATCAGTTATAATTTGAGCATATATTTTTTGCTCCTAACAGAAGATCTATTCCACTTGGTTCACAATAGGTAGATCCGCTAACGGCAATGAATCAATTTCTGAAGAATATTTTTATCTTAACTTCTTACGGGGCAAAATTGAAGCTAACGTTTTTAAAATATGTGCTTTACATCTACCACAGGTAATTGATCATGTATGAATAAATGTCAAAGTCACAACTTCCTTGGAGACTGTTGAAAATGAGGATCTACTCCTGTGACTTTGCTGTATATTATGGCGATGCAAATGTAAACGCTGAGCCGTTGAAGAAAGTAATAAATGATGCTTGTGATTCTTGGTCAATTCAACGCCCTAAGTTTATTTTTTTACCATCTTTGCCTTTTTTTTATCTTTATTTATTGAAAGGAGTTTTGTCATACAGTGGACAATGTCACTCCCGTAAGGTTAACATAACATTTAAGTATTTAACAAAAAATATTGCAGTACATCTTGCACCAGTATTCTGGCATCATCAGGTAATGGAGAAGCCAAATACTTACAGAGACCCACTTCATAGTTCGAAAAAGTTTTGGAAGGACTCGTTACGGGCACATTCAGTTAATATATGTGAAACATCTTCCAATACACACACAACAGCACAGTTAGGCGTCTCAGTAAGACCCATTAGGTGTTTAAACTTATTTGACGGAATGTTCTGAACGCAGTCTCAATAGAATTACTATATCACATTCTATTTAAACATATTTTGTCAAACCACGGACGACTAAGTGGCGTGACACTGTATTGCCTTATACCAAATACCTTTGTCTCGCGATCAAAATATTCGCGCCACAACTGCTTACAATCTATTCGAACTTCACCTAGTACTTACTATGCAACGGAAGACATTTGTACCTATACCCTCATTTATAGCTGTTGGCTGCTAAATCAGCCATCTGTTTACCCTTAATACCTATATGTGAGGGGATCCATTGTATAACTACATTTTTATTCATTTCCCTTAGCTTTCGAATGGAATCTAAAATATTGTAGGCTATCGGGATTCCTCGATTATTCGAAGAAAGCCGAGCCAAGTGTTGCAGTGCACTTTTAGAATCCGACAAGACTAAAAAGGATGTGGTTCCAAAGAAGAAGGTATGCTATTGCCTCTGCAATGCTATCATTTCACAATGCATTATCGAAATAATCCAGTAATTTGAAATTAATAGATATATTCATAAGTGGAATAAAAAGCACACCCTGCCCCGTTTCATCCTTAGACCCATCAGTAAAGATCTTGTAAAATGACGAGTATTTTATATTTAAGTATTCGTTACAGATGTTCCTAAGTTCTATAGTGTTAATAGCTTTTTTTACATTCTCAAAACCATCAATATCAAAGACAATAGTATTTAACATAGTATACTTACTCACCTAATCTTCTAGTTATTATAGTATGCAATATCTTACATGGGCAGGAAATTAAAGCAATGGGTCTCACACCTGAAGCCGAGCCGTTGATGTTAACTTTTGGTATAATAATTAATTTAACATCTCTCCATTGTTGTGGAACAAAATGTGATGATAAAAATCTATTATTCAATGAAACCAAAATTGACATTGCTGCATCCGGTAAATGACGAATCATTGAGTAGCTTATATTATCTGTCCCTGGTGCAGTATCAGATTGCTTAATAGTATTCTAAGCTCTTGTATCGAGATATTAGATGTTAAATATTCATTCACGGAGAGAAAACTGGGAGTCTCTGGGGAAGCAAAATCAGGAGCAAGCTCGCGGAGTAAGGCATTTGCTGTGTCATGCTCGACACTATTCCAATGGGCCCTGTAACCTTTAAGCCATCTCATCCGGTTCCACATTTCAAGACAAGACACATTGTCAATTTTATCACACCACTTTTGCCACGATTTTATTTTGCTTTTCCTGATCAATGATTGTGCTATCTTAAGCTTATTCTGAAAAATGATCAAATTATCCGGAGTTGATTTTTCCTAAAATTTGCTAGTGCTCGGCGTCTTTCTGCTACAGCCCTTGATATTTCTTCATTCCAGTAAGGTTTAGGAGTAAATGCTTGCCTACGTATAGAATTTTCACAATACTTGATACATGGTATGGATTCACACTTTACGGTCGTCATGGGAGACTTCAACGCAAGGCTGGGCATTCGGAATGATTGTGAGTTGAAAGTGGGGCAATATGGATTTGGGCATCGGAACCCCAGGGGACAGCGGTTGGCCGATTTCATGGAAAAAGAGGGACTCTTTATGATGAACTCTTTTTTCAAGAAGCCGCCGCAGAGGAAGTGGACTTGGTTGAGTCCCGATGGATCCACACGAAATGAGATTGACTTCATCATGACCACCAGAAGACATATATTTAACGATGTCTCTGTGATCGCCAGGGTTAAAACCGGTAGCGATCACCGTATGGTAAGAGGCACGTTAAATTAAATGTTCAACTGGAAGGTCTCGCCTGATGAAGTCTACGCTCCGACCTAACGTGATTCAAATCAATAACCCCGAAGCTTTCAACTCGAACTGCAGAATCGCTTTGAATGCCTAGAGAGCTGCGTAACAGTGGACGATTAAATAGCGGGCTAGTGGAAACTCTGCAAACAGTTGGGTCTAAGTTTTGCAAGGGACAACGCAAATTAAGACCCAATAAACTATCTCAACAGACTCTCGATCTCATGGCGACAAGACGACAGATGAAACTGCAGTCTTCAGACGACGCGTCACAATACCGGCAGCTAATAGACGTATATCCAGCTCCTTGCGACGCGATATTCGTCACTTTAATACAAAGTGTATTAAAGAGGCGATCGAACGGAACAGAGGTTCCAAGGTGTTTGCGAGGAACATGTCTTGGGCAAAGCCAGCTGACTAGTTGAAGACCAACAGCGGAAATGTAGTCTCATCCAAACCAGAGATTTTGAGGGAGATTGAGAAGTTTACAGCGAGTTATATACCGCTACACAGATTCCCGCTTCAAGCTTAGCCGAAGACCCGAGAGCTAAGTTAACCCGACATTTATCTGAGGATATCCCGGAAGTCACTTGAGCGAGATTAGGATGGCTCTGAAACAGCTAAGAAATAAGGCCCCGGAGGACGGAATTACCGCAGAACTTTTGAAAGCAGGTGGCACGCCAGTGCTTAAGACCCTTCAGAAGCTCTTTAATTCCGTGATCCGTGATGGTGACGCCAAGTGTGGAGCAATGGCGTGGTGGTGCTTTTCTTCAAAAAAGGCGACAAAACCTTGCTGAAGAATTATAGACCCATCACGCTATTGAGCCACATTTACAAGTTTTCTAGAGTCATCACGAACCGTCTCGCGTAGGTTTGACGATTTCCAGCCCCCGAACAAGCCGGGTTCCGCAAAGGCTTCAGCACCATAGACCACATACATACGCTGCGGCAGGTTATACAGAAGACGGAGAGTATAACCGGCCATTATGCTTGGCGTTTGTGGACTATGAGAAAGCCTTTGATTCGATCGAGACTTGGGCTGTGCTTCAGCCCTCCAACGGTGCCATATGATTCGCTATATCGAAGTATTGAGAGTTTGTACGAGAGCGCACTATGTCAGTCCGAGTACATGAAGAGCTTACACAACCTATCCAATTGCACCGAGGAGTGAGACAGGGAGACGTTATATCTCCGAAACTGTTCACAGTTGCATTGGAAGATATGTTTAAGCTGCTCGATTGGAAAGGACTTGGCATCAACGTCAATGGCGAGTACATCACTCATCTTCGATTTGCCGATGATATAGTATCATGGCAGAATCCATGGAGGATTTAGTACTATGCTCAAACCCTAACAGAGCTTCGCAACAGGTGGGTCTTAAAATGAACATGGACAAGACGAAAGTCATGTCTAATATCCATGTGTCCATACCGATATCAGTTGGAAGTTGTCCTCGAAGTTGTAGACGAATATGTGTACCTGGGACAGTAGTTCAAATGGGTAGGTCCAACTTCGAGCAAGGAGGTTTCGCGTAGAATCCAATTAGGATGGGCAGCGTTCGGGAAGTTAAGGGAGATCTTTTCGTCCAAAATACCTCAGTGTCTGAAGACGAAAGTCTTTGACCAGTGTGCGTTGCCGGTTATTACATACGGAAGTGAAACGTGGTCGCTTACTAAGGGCCTCTTAAATAGGCTTAAAGTTGCTCAACGTGCTATGGAAAGGGCTATGTTAGGTGTTTCCCTACGCGATAAGATCCGGAACACGGATATCCGTAGGAGAACTAGAGTGACCGACATAGCCCACAGGATAAGCAAGTTGAAGTGGCAGTGGGCAGGGCACATAGTGCGTAGAACCGATGGCCGATGGGGCGGAAAGGTTCTCGAGTGGCGTCCGCGTAACGGAAAACGAAGCGTAGGCCGACCCCCAACCAGATGGTCTGATGATCTGGTTAAGGTGGCAGGTAGCAGATGGATGTCAACTGCAAGGGATCGGTCCGCGTGGAAATCATTAGGGGAGGCCTTCGTTCAGCAGTGGACTTTCTAGGTTGTAATGATGAATGATGATGGATTCATCAGCGGCCCTTATCATCATTTTGGCAAATGCATCATATGCGGATTGATCGTCATCAGGAAGAGTAAACGTTTCAAGTTGCTTTTTCATGATTTCCTTATATGACCAGTTAGCTTTTTATAATTATACACTTTTCTGTAATTGTTTCTTGTGTCAATACATGTATTTATTTTAATTGCTAAATGATCGCTTCCCAAGCTTTCATTCATCACTGTCCATTCAAATTTTACAGCAATATCTACAGATACCAAAGTCAGATCAGGAGAGGATTTCTGGAGCGTTCCATTTACCAGTTTCACCCTAGTATGAGTACCGTCGTTCAAAGAATAAAAATCATTATCTACAAGTGCCTCATGAATTTGAATACCCCTTGTATTTGTTTTAGTTGACCAGTTCGTGTGATGACCATTGAGATCTCCAGCAATTAAGGTTTTTCGGTCACCTAACTTGAATATTTGATTCCAATCATTTAGTGTAGTTCTTGCAGAAGGTGGGCAATATAAAGATAACACATTCTTTAAGAAATCACAATTAAGTAGTTTTACGTGGACGATCTCAATCTGTGAGTTACGTAATTTAACTTTTTTATATTGAGCCTTTAGCGATTTATGGGTTAGAATTGCCACTCCTCCAAAACCATCAATACCATCTGACCGGTATATATTGTATTC
>PQWD01007933.1:0-23437 GCA_019425675.1 Leucinodes orbonalis
TTGATATTGTAGAATGAGATACGCCAAATTCCTTTGCGAGGGTCGTGTTTGATTCACCAGCTTCTAATCTATGTAATATTGCACTCTTTTCTTCAATTGTAAAACACTTTCTCTTCACAGAACTCATTTTATGGCGCTTTATGAACTTGTCATAATAGGTGACAAACACTAACTGTGATTTACGCGTGCCAATAAGGAGAATTGAACGGCGAAGCGCGCGGGGAAAGTGAGGGGGCCGAGGTATTGGTCATTCGTTACCTAAATTAAAACAAAACACGGCGCGTCGTTTTAAACGGACGAATTATCGTAAAAATGGTCGCTATAACGGTTTGTCGCTCAAACCGGAGTCGCACTAAACGGTTACATTTTCTCAGTATCTAACTATTAAACCGAACTTGAGTAAATAATATCGACGCTAAAACGGTTAGTCGTTATAAGCGGCGTCGTTATAAATGAATTCTACTGTACTCGTAACATACTGAAGGGTTCCGTACTTCTTTAGTTGGTAATGCACTGTCGAATTGCCTATTTTGCCTGCCCGCAATTTCACTTGTTAACCTTTTGAATGTCAGAGGCACTTAGATGGACAATAGAATGTCTATTCTCTTTATTGACGGTCGAATTATTTAATGGGTTAACACGGTAACTTCCCAAGTTAAAAAAAGTGTTGATAAAATGGGATTGGTAAAATCAAAAAATTTATGATGTACATGACCATAAAATCTAACAACGAAATTCAGTTTGAACAATTTTTGGTGTGTTGTTTTTTTATACGTCATAGACGGTGAACCACAATTTTTTCTTATTCAAGTTGTAGTAGGTGCCTAAGTACATGAAAATTATTTTGTTTTATGTTATTTGCTGCTGCGGAAGCCTCCATGGGCGAGTCCGATTCGCGCTTGGCCATATTTATTATTACACTGATGCATCGATGCAGGTGGTGCACACGTACGAAGGGTCGGGCTCGTTCGGCGAGCTGGCGCTCATGTACAACATGCCCGGGCGGCGTCGGTCCGGGCGCAGACGGCCGGCGCGCTGTGGGCGATGGACCGCCACACGTTCCGTCGTATACTGCTCAAGAGCGCGTTCAAGAAGCGCAAGCTGTACGAGGAGCTGCTCGACAAGGTGCCCATGCTGAAGGCGCTACAGGTATGTCGCCATTGGCAACCAGTCGCGTGCCCTCCGTATGTGCAAATACAGAAATATCCACTGACATTCACGCGTCGGTGGCTCAATGGTGTGGACTGTTGCCCTTCTACCGGGAGGGCTGAGGTTCAAATACCGCCACGTACCAATGTGTTTCAATTTTTGAAATTATATGTACGTTATCCGACGCTGTTACGGCGAAGGAAACATCGTGAGGAACCTGCGCACGCCTGCGAAGAGATCAAAGGTTGTGCGTGAATCGTGCTGATAATTATGACATTCACACAGCGCCATCTTACCCCGAGTTAGCGTGAAACCTGTGTTATGGGTACTAAACAACTGATATATATATATATATATATATAATATATATATATATATTTGCAAATAAATACATATTATATATAGAAACCCCCTTACCATTACAAACGGACATGTTCATGCACACAAATGTTTGTACTGCTCGGGGATCGAACCTGGAACTCTTGGTATAGCAGCCAACGTCTCGACCATTACACCAGATGGGTTGAGTTATTCTTAAGGAGTGCATATCCTGTGCGTCCAGACGACCCGGAAAATCACAAACATAATAAATTATTCCCACTGGCATTTTCCACAGATTAGAAAACAACACTCTGTTTTTGTCAAAAATATAAATTATTGTTTTTGCGAAATATAAATTAGTGCCACTCACTTTGCATACCCTACTCATAATATCTATGCACGCCACTGGTGTTAATATTTATATAATCCCAATACACATCGAATGTGTAACATCGGTTAAAATAGGCGTCGTGATACGCGCCGAATGTGTAAATGAGTTGCGTGAGATCATGAAAACAAACTTGGCTTGTTTACATCGGTCGTTAAATGATTGCTAGTTATTTTTATGAATTTATTAACCACCAAAGCTTTTTGGAAATGGTACACCAGCGTTTCAGAAACACAAGTGCTTATAACTCCCCATTTTACAGGACGATATCTGGCACTGTGATCAATGGATAACTCAATATCAAGCTTACCATCTAGTAAACGACATTAAAGTATCTCATCCCACCATGAAATGTCAAGGTCGTATTGTAAAGAGTATCCACGTTTCTGTAAACATAACATGGCGTTTTACTAAAGATAAAAATGTCTCAAACGGTGACGCGTAGTGGCACTTAGACATCTAAGTGAATCTTTGGACTTGTTCCAAGATATCTATTATTATGTATGTGTTCAAACAGGCCAGGTGCACTCATAGGAAGCAGGAAAATAAAATGGGTTTGTTTTCGTATTAAGGTCCTTTCTTTAGTACATTTCCTGTTAGTGGAAATATATGCTCAAGCATTTGTTGATTGCGTGAGAGTTTAGATAAAAAGCGTAGTAACAATAAAATATCTTTCTTTCGATAAAATTGGCATTATGTAGAAGGTGACTTTGATTTTGAAAAGATTATTACTTGAAGTGGAGTGGGTGACCATTGAATCTATTACAGGTATGAAGACTTTATATGGTAGACATGATAAGGTATAAAAAGCTGATGAAAATTCTAGGTTATTTATCATGTGTTGTTGAATAAAAAAAATAACTAAATACGGCGTCTTCCGTAAACAAATAAAGTTATTTAATTTAGAATAAAATATTTACATAATACATTATTTATGTAGAATTGAGTAAGTTAATTAAATAGTTCTAAGTAACTGGGTAAATTTTCATTAATAATTGTAAAGATATGCACACAATTGCATTACCATATTATTATGTGTGTTCCAGCGCAATTGTTTCAACGTCATTCTATATAAGAACAATTTTTCCCAAAAACATAAAAATCATTTTACGATAAATCAAGGAATCCTCTCTAATAATTCATTTTAATTTACCTTAACAAACTATTAAATGTTTCAACACACGAGGGTGACGTACGCAAGGGCAGGAAGTCTTTATATTCCCCTCAACTTTTTCATACATGATTGAATGGCCTTAATGCTCAGCGTCCCGAAAATTTTGCAAGCAAACTTAAAACAAATCGATATCAGCGAGTAACACACCGCTTCGGAGTTAACCGATCGTCAGCGTGGTGTATACATAGCGTCAATGATTAACTTTTTGCTAGTTTATTTTGTGTAGGTATTTACTGATTGACAGAATACAATCGATGGACGCTACCTAATTAGCAGAATAGCGTATACGTCACTATTTTCGCTTTTTTTACTTTTAATGCATAATGGGACGCCTCTATATGGCGCAGTTACCTTTTATGATGAAAAATATTTAATGTTTTTGAGTGTATATAGAATTATTCTGAGCGTCCTGTGAAAACGGCTACATTTCCAAAAAATCACACTACAATAATGTCATTTGTGTGTTGTTGAAAACTATTTTGCCATATTAGTGACACAAGAAGTGTAAAACAGTTTTGAGATGGTAGAATTTTCGTTACTGTCAGATTTTGCAGGTATGGAATTATATACTAGTGCCTTAGATCGTTTATAAGCATTGTAGAACGCGCATTCCTTAATACAAAGCCGTCCTTAA
This sequence comes from Leucinodes orbonalis, assembly GCA_019425675.1. Taxonomy (NCBI): domain Eukaryota; kingdom Metazoa; phylum Arthropoda; class Insecta; order Lepidoptera; family Crambidae; genus Leucinodes; species Leucinodes orbonalis. The sequence goes on from PQWD01007933.1 coordinate 3,667, forward strand.
AATTAAGAATTACTTCTATTGAAAAATTAAAACAAATATATTTATAGGTAGATATAAAAACTACTACGGCTTCTCTTTACAATGGCGTCAACGTTATTGTGAGTAATATGTAAAATTTGTTCACGTGGAAGTAGAACAATAGGTAATTATGTAATCTGAGAACTAAACTTACTCCACAAATGCCCATCCATTAACTTCAGCCTTTGAAATTGCCGTCCAAAGAATACCTCGGTTATCAGGTACTTTTGTAACGTTGATAAGGGACACGTAATCAAATTTAATGCTCGATTCTTTCGTAATAGTAATACGTAAATACATAATCATTTATAAATTCTGATAATCATATGTGCGAACAGTGCAGGCCGATAGCGGTTGATAAAGTCAACTTTATTGAATACGTCACTCGACAACCGGCAAGAGTGAATCAAAAATAAGTGATCACGACTCTTGACGACTTCTGAAATGATTTTGTGATAGAAACATTTTGCTATATCATAAAATATTATTGGGTATTTCAAACGAACTGTACTTTCATTGTAAATAGATCTTCAACGTTTAAAGGGTTCTAAGACTATAATCTGCTCTGGTTTAGAGTGATAATCTCCAAGAGCCTCAGATATTGTTTGGTAGCATGCACTACTGGAAAGATAGGGTCCGGGAAAATAGAAGCTGGCACCCATTATTAAAATGATACACAAAAAAATCAGTTAGTATTACGTTATAACTTATAAGCTTATGATATTAAGTATGAAAAATGTGGTCTCAAAATATACGAATCCATACAATATTACGCTTTTTGCCAAACGAAAGTTTTCAAATTGAAAAATTTGTTTGAACAGACTAATGTAAAATTAGATTACTTTAAAACGTTGACTACTTGCAATAGGTTCCATTTCCTCAACTAGTGACTAAACAAGATGCATTCCTAAGAAGTTGTTTCGATAGAACCTTTGGTTCCCACACCTGAGATTATGAAATAATGATAAAAATTGTTACCTAATTCATATATTTATGTAAAGTAGCTAATACACCCTGCTTTTGTTAGAACCAACTATTATAGATCAGAGCCCTCTAGCTCTCGACGTCTAACATCGAATAATTATTATTCTAAATTCTTGTGCGTACCCAAACGAAAACGCTATTACATTTGTACTTGTAGTAATTACGTTAATTATAAATCAATTATAATCTGACAAGGTATATATTCATGCTCGTCATCTTGGAGGAAATTCTGTCAAAATTAAAATATTATTCAAAATGTAACCTTTGTATCAAATACATCTGGGGGCATGGTAGTGCCGAGATAAGCCAAGCGAAGCTCAAGGGCACGCACTACCTACCTTTTCTCGAAGTGTTTCGTCGTTTTTATAAACACTTATGGAATTGGTTTCCGATGTATCGATAGTTCATACTCTCAGGATATGTAGAATTTCTGGAATTAAGGGTCGGTATAGTAAGGTCGTGTGGATCCAGAAGCTTGGCTCTACAAGAGATCTGTAACTTTTTAACAGCGCAAACTTAATATGGTCGTCTTGGTAACATTTTTCATGAAATGTTTTTGGTGGGATATTATTGACCTTGAATACATTATAATACAGTAATTTTATATATTTTTTCCCATTAACATCACATTGAACTGCACATAATAGATAACAAATAAAATGGATTCTTTATTCAGGTTGTTTATCAAACTAATACTGTAACATGGAGACCTTGAATATCTTCGTCTAAATACAAAGTTGTCATACAAACGAGGCATATAATATAACCTATTCAAAACTTAATGTTGTAATGATAATTAAATTGATTATGAAAATCAACCTGGCAACTTTGTTTTGTGTATTAACATCAATAGTATTGACACAACGATTATGAGAGTCTTGTGTAAACTAAAGAGTGGATACATTACTAAATATTTCCTTTCTAGGTTCTTTATTTCTATAATTATCTAAAAAAACGGATTTGTTTGATATACATTTAATACGTTTGAATATTTGTAAACAAAACTCATACACTTTATAAAAATTAACATGTCAAAAATCCCAAAATTGTGTTAGGTTAGCATGGACCGAAAGCAAAGCCGTCATTGTTTTTCTCTCTTTATTTGGGTCAACAAACAACATTGCAATAAAAGGGGCTGGTATTGTGCTATGAATGACACACATTGATTTTTTTATTTGGAATAATGTGTCCGCCTTTTCACGAACTAGGTAGCGCATTTGTTGATCGCTATCATGCGCATATTATGTTTCTAATTAAGCCCATCTGTAAAGAACGAATTTCCAAGGAATATTTTATGTTTGTTTGAAAACACATGCGATAAACTAACCTTGCCAATGTTGCAATGCAATAGGCTTTTCTATTTATTTATATGTATGACATTTGAGGTACTTAAATGTTTAAGTGCTAGGTGATGTGCTAAGTCTAGTTTCTATCATGATAATCGCGTTATTCAGAAATATTAAATAGTGACGAAATGTAAATAATAAATAAATATACATCAACATTCACATATTTTTTTTGTAAATACACATATACATATTATACATAGAAACACCCAAACCAATACAAACAGACATTTTCATGCACACAAATGTATGTACTACCCGGGATCGGAGTAGTAGCCGACGTCTCAACCATTATAGCATGGGTCGTCAAATAGAAATATTTAAAAACAGCGATAATTATTTCAAATCATATTTATTTGTTAAATAAACAAATTGGTAACAATACCTAAGAAAAAAATTTATAATACGCATTCTGATTGCTAAGTTATTAAATGGAGATATAAATAAAATTTTAATTGACCTTCCTCAATACTTATTGAAATTGGTGACCAGGCACACTGGTTTATTTGTGTTGGCAGTCTTCTTGACTGACAGTTTATACAGCGCAGAGGATATCTTACGCCACTTAGTTTTTAGTCATTCGTAAGTAGGATGTAAAAGGCGTCTGCGAATATTATCAGGAGTCCATCCCCACCTGCACGTGGTGTGTCCTGCCAAATTACGAACAAGCTAGTTAGATACGCACTCGAGTGACTCAAACTTTCTAAATGTTGAAAATCAAAAGAGAGAACGTTATTCCAGTAGCTGCATGGGTGTTACATTACTTTTATGACCGACCTACACTTGTTTGCAACATATTTGAGCTATACTATAACCAATGCGTAAATAGGGAAGATGCACAAATTTTATTTTTGTGTTTATTTTAAAGAACTACATTTGGAATAGACCACAAGTATATTTAAAAATAAAAAAACTGTCATTTTCTGCATAAAAATGCGGTTTGAAATTGTCAATTTCAAACTGAATATAACTGATAATGTATGGATTTAATCAATTGATACTCCAGAAAAAAAGCCTCGTTGACCATGCTTTGTGCCAGTGTGATTATCTAATAACAATCATATTGTTTTTGACTGACATAAAACCAGGAAAAAAGAGATTTCGAGCTGTGAAGAACAATGAATTATTCATCAAACTATTTTTCGATGCAGTGAAGACGACTATGATTTTAGAATACTTGTTATTCTTCAGCTTCTTGTATGAAAAACAAACATATTTACCTACTTAATACAAATACAATAACAAAGTTGTCTATAACTTTTTATTGTAAAGATAAGGAATCATGTTAAAAAGTTTAAAAACTTTGTGAATAGAGATGCTCATACCCCATTTTTTTGAATGCTAAAACAGAATAATGCATTTGACACCTGAATCAGCAATAATAAAAAAAATGTAAATTGTAAATATTGATTTATTATATTACAGTCACAAAAACATACAAACTTACACAATTATGATATAAATTTGATTTTTTAAAACAAAGGAAATTATTATTAGTTTCTGGTTCATCTTTAGAGTGTAGTGTAAGTGCCATGGATGAGGACTGCACAGGGCAGTTCCATGTGGAAATCCTCAAGGCAGCGTTTTTCAAGCAGTTTCTGCTCACACTGTGATGAGTTAAAATATAACCTTTTCTTTTTGCTCACTACTATAATTTTCATGTTTGGTGATGAAAAACAATCATTTCTATCTAGAAATGATTGTTTTTCATCACCAAACTCTTATCAGTAGACATTAATCTTTGATATTTCAATAAAGTACCGTAAGAAGTCCATAATTCGCATCAGGCTTATTGCGGTTTGTAAAACTCACTTCCGACAAAATAAATTACAACCATGTCAACATAAACTTTGATAGTTTCCTGGAGACTGCTTTTACAGTCCTAAATTTCATTTTTATTCGAAAAAATGCCGATTTGGTCGTTATAGTTCACATTTACTAAACCTTTAACGTCAAAATAATATGTCATACATAGATGACGTAAATGACAGTGATTGGTGTTTAAATTTACGTTCCGTATCAAGTAATTTCAATTCGTAATTATTTTAAAAAACAGCGAAAATAAAATATAAACCTTACGGTGTCCCTTCTTTTATGTTATTTTAACATTTTAATATCAAAATATTTATTTATATTACATTTGCATGTTCCCTATTAAAATACGCATCGCACTATGATTTATTTACGGGACAGTCGTTAATTAAATCTTATAATGGGTCGCATATTCACATGATTGGCTGCCGTCGAATGGTGAATGAATATTTATCGTAATGTGACAGTAATGCTGCAAGGGGATATAGGTATACCACGAAAGTAGATAAATGAACAGCACTTATGTGGGCTTTAAGGAGTGTGAAGATAATGATTGGAATGCACTTAAATTTAAGTGGGTCTTGGTTTGTTGGTTGATTGTTTTTCTATGAAGTGTGTTGAAATGTCGTTTCCGGGTAATACTTTTATGACTTAAATATGTATGAAATATGTTAGTAATTCATCAAACAACCTATGTGATAATCAGTGGCTAGTGTAAAGGGCCCATAGAACATTTAGTACACATATCATTAATTCATGCTGTATGTTCCACAAGTTGACAGCTGATAGACTCGTTATACGATGTCACAGTCCGGTAACGTTGGCTTGACTTAAGAGATAATTAAAGAGCGCTTACATTTCCTATTCAACCTATCGCAATCCATTGCTGGACTTAGGCCTCCCTCCCTCTCTCTCATAGCGCTTACATATCGGATCTTAATATATTGCAACGTTGCACAGCCGTACGAACGCGCCAACCTGGCGGACGCGCTAGTACCGCGCACGCTGATCGACGGCGAGCTGATCATCCGCCAGGGCGACACCGCCGACGGCATGTACTTCGTGGAGGACGGCTCCGTCAGCATCCGCATCATGCGCGACGACGGCAACGAGCACGAGATCAAACGTCTCGGTATGTACTCTTTCTCTTCTCTTCAACCTATCGCAGTCCACTGCTGGACATGGGTCTCCCCCAGTTTGCGCCAGATATCCCGGTCCTTCACTTTCCTCATCCAGCCTCCACCAGCGACCTTTCGCAAATCGTTGATTCATCGGGCCAGAGGCCGTGCTACGCTACGCTTGACGAGACCCGATCTCCACTCCAGAACTCCAACGGTTCTGCCGTGACCAGCCCACTGCCACTTCAACTTGCTGATCCGTCGGGCTATGTCGGTAACTTTACGGATGAAACCATTTCTGATCTTATCCCTAAGAGAGACCCCGAGCATAGCTCGCTCCATTGCGCGCTGAGTGACTTTGAACTTGTGAACAAATCCTGCACTCAGTGTCGGTCGGTACGTACATGCGATAATTTGTTTATTTGTTAAAACATTTATGATAAATCTATTTGGTATACCATAAAAACATTCCTTAATATAATAATAGTAGTATAATAAAAGGTCAACCTGTGATTGTTGATTTCCGATGCTCTGACACGTAGTTTGATTGGCAGGTACAGATCTCGCCAAACTTTATAGCCGTTCTTAATGTAGTCGCAAGTGCTTACTGCGCAGGTATAGTCATATAGAATGTATGAATTTTGTAAACTGCGCGTCTTGTGCGAAGTTCGGAGCAACCAAAAAGTTTGGCAAGATCTATAATCAATTATACGTTTAAGTTAACCTGCTGATTTCATAACGTTTCAGGCAAGGGAGGCTACTTCGGGGAACTGGCGCTGGTCACTCACAAGCCTCGCGCAGCATCTGCTTATGCCGTTGGACCCACCAAACTTGCATGTGAGTATTATCATTTACTTAATTCTCACCTGCCCTTCTTATTGATAATATGTTTATCATCTTTCGAGCACCATTCAACAACAACACCAGTGTTCAATCTATAAAAGTAAAACAAGAATTATAAATAGGGTTTAATCAAATAATAAATGGGCATTTAAAATTATATTATCTCTCTGTCTTTGATATGACCATAATTCATCACACAAGGAAGGCATTTTCATCGGTGTTGCAAATTCGCCAGAGCTGGCAATATTTGCCATGGACTGTTAGAATTTGGTCTTGCCCAAAATAAAAACATAATTGAAGCTATTACATCTTTTATAAATAGTATACCTTGACAAAAATGATTTATTTTTGTGTCAATAATTAGTAAAGCGTCATCATTTCCGCCACTTGCTGGTCTCTGCTGAACCACCCCTAAAAACGTTCAAAACCAATTAAACTTATGCTTTTTCTCATCACCTGTACACAGCAACATATACATATGTATATTAGTGACCTAATAGTGATATAGGCCATTTTATTTAATTCTTATCACTTAAAATGTTTCCGTAGATTTTCCAAAATAACAAATTTGTTAGTATGTCATATGCATTGAAATGTAAATGGTAATCTGGAAGACTTCGCGTCTGTCATACAGTTCCATCAATGAACTAGTATAGATGCTTAAGTTACTCATCTCAACAATCTACTCTATACTAATAAACAAATTTTAGTGTAATGTTGAAGATTATGTATTCCATTTTTGTTCAATAATTCGTATATAAGGGACCCTTTAATCGCTTTACAATATAGCAGTCAATCATAAAAATAAATGCCACATTCTTCAAACAATAATTGCAGTCCTCGACGTGGAAACGTTCGAGCGCCTCCTCGGGCCGTGCATGGAGATAATGAAGCGTAACATCGACGACTACGAGGAGCAACTGGTCAAGTTGTTTGGCGACAAGAGCAACCTCACCGACGTGCGATGAACGCCATCCCAATACACACCTTCCGCACACCGTAATCAACACATTACTTTACCTTCGCCGTTACATAATCAGTGCTAGTGTTCTGTCCCGTAGAGATCCACGGTGGCAATCAACGGTGGCGTGAGTGATTTATTACTACATTAAGTGAAAAGTGATGACTTGTTACGACATTAAGTAAACATTTTTCACTTACGACTTTGAAGTATTTTTCTTTTACGTTACGACGTCGTTTCACTTATTAAATCTGCTGCTAATCCAGACACAATGGAAAATCTATGTCTGGCGCCTTAAAGCATTAGTATTTAAACGATTAAAGTAACTACTTTTCACTTACGATATTGTTAAATGTAACAAATTATCACTTACGAAGTTTTTTAAAGTAACTACTTTTACTACAATGTCCTTTGAAATAACTACTTTTCAGTTACGACGTTCTTTAAAGTAACTACCTTTCACTGACGACATTGTTAATTGCTACCGTCGAGATATATCGCACTCTTAGAATTATGGTGACCTTAGTTATGAATTGTTAAGATCTGGCAAATTAAGACGTGAGTATTTATTATATATGCAATAAGGATTCATTAAAAATAATCTACCAATATCTAAATGTGTAAAGCTAAGGCATATTTGGGTAAGGTCACTTTAATTTTAAGTGTACAATATGAAGATAGAGCAGTGAATCTGGGCTTGTTAATGATTAAACACATTGACAAGATCTTGGCGCAATGGATAAAACAGTCCTAGCATAAAATGTCCCTTTCAAAGAGAATGGATCGCAGTATCCTATTCCATACATAAATGTTGTGATTTTATCTCTTTCTAACCGGACATTTTAGTTCCAGCCGTGTTCTCTACTCTATGCTCCACAGCTCTATGGTTCGTCCCCCGTACCACGTTGCGCGGTATATGTCTATGGTTTGTGATGGCGATTATTAACTAATAATCGCTCGAAGACAATCGCGGAAAGGCAATAGAAAATCTAGCGAATCTAACTAGTCTGACCATCGAGGTCAATGAGTGAGCGTATGTTGACATCTTCTTGAAAGGTTTTTATATATTGAACTTTATAAACACGACAAATAAGTGCATTTTATCTTATTTTAGTGGACCATATTACAGCCTCAACCAAGCTCTAAGTCGAGAGTATCTAAAAGTATAATAAAATTGTATAATCCTAAAGATAAAATAACTATGTTATTTATTACCGCGCAGCGTGTTACGGGTGCATTTGGGAATTTACGCGCGATTCGAGAGGCGATCATCGTCTGTAGTGTGACGTATTATACGTTTTGTATTGACGACACGCCCCCACCGCGCGTGAACCGCCCCGACAAAGGCCCCGCACTTTGAGATTATGCTGAACATTGTGTTGAAATGGCATGAACTATTTATTCTTGAAAATTCAATACTTTGTTTAAAATTAATTGTTATTTACTGATTTTCTATTTTAATATCTCATTCCTACATGAACTATGCAGATTTTTTTTATCTTATCATTTTCATGCCATTTCAATGGAATGATATTTAATGTATGAATTGAAATGTTCAATCATGTTTAATATTAATGTATTTCAATTTTTATTTTGTTTTAATGTGCAATATTAATCAGTAAAAATGAAGTACGTCTAAACTTGAGGCTATACAGTTGCTTGGTAAGCTTACCCACACCAGCATAATCTCTGATGTGACCAAGTGTTTTAAAGCTCAAGTGTTTTGCTTACTAAATTCTAATATATTTTGACTTAGCTTTTTCATTGACTAACGCATACAGTGAAGGTACGATCTCGATTGGTTTACGACGACACTATCAAACAGTGCCATGTTGATAATTTACCACATAATTTAATATTTTAGTGTAGTTGTATCTCAGATTACGCGTCGGTAGGAAGGTCAAATGTGCGAGCGCGGAATAATATTGCATTGGTACGAATATACGCTTATATTAGATAGAGAAATGCCTTAGTAGATATGTAAATATACACTCGAACGAGTTTGCGCCGCGGCGGCCGCTCGCACGGTCACGGCGTTCGCAATGTTATGAACATCAAGACACTACGCTCATACAATGTGCCATAACGGAGGATTATAATTTATTGTTAAAACTGGGTTTGCTACAGTGTCTGAAACAATGGTATTTTTGCAAAAGAATAACCAATGTGGTATGTTGACGGTTAGTCTTACTGTGTTCTGATTGGTACTTTTGAACAGTCAATGTCATTTTGACATTTAAAATCGACCAGTCCGAATTTGAAGATTTCTCGCCATATTATTGTCATGTATTTTTTATTGTAAAAATGGTCATAGGAAGCATCTGGTTGATGCCACGAACGCCAGACGTGACGGCGCCCCCGCGCGGCCCCCGCGCGGCGACCACCGCACGATTGGGAAATGTATTCTACGGATTGAGGGTAAAGGCATTAGTCTTAAATTTAACAGTATAATGTCTTTGTAGTGAGAGGTGACAATGCAATACTATTGGGCACTCGATCCCGCGGGATGTGAACAACAGCTGTCGCCATTTATAACTTAAGATATTTTCCCAGACACAGGCTTTTTGATGAATACGAAATTTTAATACCTTTTAGGTAAAGTATGATGAAACTTTTATTTTTTTTGTGATTAGATTAAATCTATTCACTTGGTATTTTTTATTTATTTATTTAAAGCAATTAATTATTTATATCGATTTTATGTAATGTATATGGAGATGTTAAATGCTGAACATATATTGTATGCCAAATTAAATGGTAGTTATTGACGTAATGAAATATTACAACACTCGGATCGGCATACGCCACCACACGGGTGACGAGTGTGCGTACCCGACGACCATCGGCAATTATATTATTGCTGTAAAGTATGCACTATGTTTAATTTTGCAGAGAATATTTTTAAAATGAATGTTTCATATTGATTTAGTTAAGGAAATGGGATTATTTTTTGTGTTATCTTTTAATTATTTTACGTTAAAAAGGCTTTTTCTGCTATAGAAAGTTCCTATTGTTTTGTTTGCTCTATAAACTGTTTTATTACATAATAGATCTGAGGTGTGTTGAAGTTATTTTACGTAGTGGACACATAGCTCCGAAGAAACATGGAACCCGCTCGTTTGTTACTATGTAATGACGCACCCTGGTGACAGTTGGCAAACGTTGCGAGTATTAAGCGAAGGTACGGGTGGCTGGTGCTATCTCCCAGTTTCATGGTCGCTCCTGACTCTAGTACTCACACATACGCACGTACGCATAAAGCATACAAGTGGTATCGAAATGGTAACAACTTTTAAATATTTTAAATATAGGCACTTATGGCGAAAGCCTAGCACCGGAATAAGCTATAAGCTGGGATATTGATCTGGGTGAACGAGATATTGAATAAAATAATGAGTCATAACTGCTGCTGTAAGCACTGTGTAATTTACTCATTATACATCACTGCTTGCATGCTCAATGTATAAAGTATTAAGATCAGTTGTCAAGAGTATTCGAACTATGGAGCGTCTATGAGACTGGTGGCGCGACACTCGCTTAGCCCTCAGGTAGAACTTCCCAGTATTATTTAAATTAGAAAAATCTACAACCTTTGTTTGTGAATCCAGCCAAAGTAGGTGAATGAGTAACGATCATGTGTAGCGCTAAATAATAAGTCTATATTTACTATGTAGTAGTTAGTTTTTTGTCATTTTCTTATTGTAATTTAACAAATATTAGTAGATTAGGAAATTTAATGGAGTATAGTCAAATCCTGAGGGGTGAGGTGTACCGATATGAAGCCGTGTAAAAATAATAATGTACAAATATCCAATTGAGCTGCCATAGAAAATTTATTTATTTAAGGAACCAATTAATAATGATTATATATTCGTATCTACTTTGAACCGTGTCGTCCCCGGGGCTACGTGGGGTCAGTCACTGCTCTCCGGCCAGTAAGTCCCGTTTGGTTGACGCGGCCAAAACATTCCCGTGTTGCCGGCTGACATTATTTATATCAGTTATGTAAATAAGTTGAATTATATTTTTATCATTTAACCGTTATTCGGTGACTATTATCACTTCAAGTGCCTATTTCATACAAAAAACATCAACAGGAAATAATTAGAAACTTTCTTACTAACAAATTAATGTTAATCTCGTGTTTTAACTTACTTGAACTGCCTTTTTCTATTAGTGAATTGTGAAATGTGTTGTGAGGTATGTGTATTTAGTGCATCAAAATGGAAGTACTGTGAACCGATTCATTTCTGTTGGTCTCTAACATTGCAATGTTTACAAAATTGATACATTTCTTGATTTTTAAACTAATATCATAATTTATCATTACATTAAATGTTTTTCTAGTAAATTTAATTGTAAAATGCCCTTGCAAATATGTAGGCTCTACGCCGTAGAGCGTCCATGGATCCGGTCGCTTAGATGTGTGGTATGTTCCCCTTGTGACCGTCGGTGTTCCGTGTGTAATGTTGTGTTACGTTGCACAGGTGAGGCGCCGCGAGCTGCGCGCATGTCTGTGTGTCCCGGTGACGGTCCCAGTAGTTATAGTACGTGCAATAACTAATTACTGTCATTTTGTCTATGTCGTTTACAGTATCCATGTGTTACAATTTTGTCAGTGTGAAATTTATTTATAGATTTTAATGGATTCATAGCATAAGAATATATATTTCGCTATACACGGTGTTTAAGAAACTTTTGCATTATTATTATAACCATCATCAAAGTAGGTGATACACGTGTATATTCAGTTCGTATAGGAGACTGTCGATCAACTTGCATTACCTTTAACCTTAATTGTTAATGAAGCACAAATGTTAGATGCGAGAGTCGGTGGGAGTCTTCATTCTGTTGTCTTCCATGGGACGCACAGAAGTCTGTCTACATCTGCTCCTCGTGCATTCTTTGGGGCGTTACGTGCACTCTGGCATACTGATGTAAAATTAAAATTCAATACGCTTAAACTTAGCGTAAATTTTTATAAATTATACTAGTCATTGGTGTCTATCGTAGATTTGTAACCTGACAGCACCACTGGTATGGAACATGCTCCATAACTTCACGTTCACTCTAGGTGTAAGTTGTCGTACCCTGTTTCATGATGATAAGCATATCAGCGCGGTCACCGCCGCTGCCCCCTACGTCTAATAATTAAAATTGCACCACATATGTACATCCGGTAGCCAGTTGAAACTAGTACGCTTTTTCACGTCATGAGCTTACCCTGTACATTTATAAAAATTATGTATCGTAAAATGTTAGAAAATGAATTTATATTTGTTTGTAGATCTAATCAGTGTTTATTATGACTTTCCCATCCAAATTATCCCTTACATTATTTTAAGATTATCAAGAATATTATTATACCTACTAGTCAAAAGCTTTTAATTAAATACGCTAATAATAGCAGTGGTTTATTAAGCGAGTGGTTTCTGTTTCTGTTTTAGTTTATTCCTTTATGACAAACACATTTAAGAAAATAAATCGAATTGTAATTTTACCTTACACTTGCTTAATAAACATATTACTTTTTGTACATACATGCACACCTACCTAAGCATATTTTACTTACATACACAAAACACTAGTTGGTTGGTCTTGGAATTACACAGGGATTTAATTTTAAATCTGATCTATTATCAAAATTCATAAGTAACAGACATAACAGAGCCATTTGAAATCTCCACTTGCCATCTGCAGCCAACAACGAAACTTGGAAGATGGCTATCTAAGTTTAATAAGTATTAAGTAAGGCTAATAGCCCAAGAGTAAAACAATAGTTAAAACAAAATAAAACATTGATCCAGAACATTTAGGTAAAACAGTACGGTGTGTTATCGTTTTATTGAAACCCTATTCAAATATATATTGGTCTTCTTGGACTTAGCAAAGGCCTTTGATACAGTTTCAATTCCGATACTGTTCAATGAGTATCAGAGGATTGGCTCTTGAATGGTTCATATCGTATCTAAGGAACAGGAGACAGTGTGTCAAGATAGCATCATCTCTTAGTACCCAGCTGCCCATATCTTACGGAGTTACACAGGGTAGCATACTTGGCCCATTGCGCTCCCTGATACACTTAAATGACATATTTAAAATGCCAGTTTCGGGAGCTGAAGTCTTTGTTATGCTGATGACATTTGTTATGTTAAATAATAATCTGCTTGCCCTCAATTTTAACAAACTAAGTTTATGACTGCCAAAAAATAGCGCTTGAAATACAAAATACTTCCAAAATTACCATTCACTCGTGTACAAACTTATGTAATTGTCCGTGCAAAGAAAGAGTCGACACTATAAGAATACCTAGGATTATCTTGGACGTTTGCTTTCCTTTAAAAATCACATATTTGCACTCTCAGCAAAGACTAGGAAAACAATATTCATTATGAAATCACTGCGTAACTCAGCTTGTGTGAAGACTCTAAAAATGGTATATTATGCTGTTTGCCAATCCGCTCTTTTATACTGCATATCTGCGTGGGGAGGCATATTTAAAAGCACGTTATTAGATTTGGAAAGAGCCCAGGCCGGTGCTTAAGGTAATGCTCAGTAAGCTTTTTAGATATTCACAAATGCCCTGTACAGTGAAAGTGTGTGCACGGGTACGACAGCTATTTATAACAAAAGTGTCAATCTCATTTCATAAGTCAATCACCAACTCTCCTGACTTTAAACATCTAGCGTCACGCCGCCATTACCAAATTCCTTTGCCTTATACTTACACAAAGTTTGCTAGACGATTTCCTCGATTCCCATACTTTCGTGTATAAAAATAGCCAGTTTAATTAAACATTTATCTGCAACCAATTAAAGAAAACCATTACCAAATACTTGAATGAACTGGACTATGAGGATCTTGAAGGTACTTTTGAATGTTTATTAGTAATCAAATCTGCCCATCACACATACCTTTCACACTCTCACACACACACATTCAGTCTGACATACACTACCTTTTAAAGTTCATTGTTTTTTTATTTTTATATTATAGATATATCTCTCCATTCCTCTCATCTAACTGCTCTCTTAAATAGATTTGTTTGTTTACCGAGCCAGCCATTGTTAATACAAATATGTAATCATTAAGGGTTCCTGTGTTTCAGGTGTAAGCCTAGTGCAGTGGTCGCTGCTAAAGAATCAGTCCTTAAAGTTCCAACTTAAGGATATACAATTATATATAATATATAAAGTATAATACAATTTTATAATTTATAAGCCGTGTGGTGACGGCAGAGCAGAATACACTTGTCACCACCCCTGCTCATCCTAGGGTGTCGTAGAAGGCGACAAAAGGAATTTTCCCCCAAGTGATGGGCAGCAGCATCACTTCGGTACTGGTGTATCCCTGCGCTCACCAACCCGCCTGCCAAGCGTGGTGAGTATGGCAAAAACCCCCAAATGATGACACAATAAATTGCGGCCCCTAGTCCCGGCGGCCCGCTATTCCGGGCTACGGTAGCGGCCACGGTTACGGCGGGGCAAGGGGTGCTAAGAATCTCCGGCAGAGATCCGGCTACCAAAATAACAACAACGGCAATTAAAACTGGCAACATATAACACGCGCACACTGAGGACTGACGAAAACTATGGAGCTGGAAACGGAGTTAGACAGGTTGCATTGGGACATAATAGGTTTGTGTGAAGTCCGAAGACAGGGGGAGGACACCACAATACTGCAATCCGGCAACCTGTTCTATTACCGTGAGGGCGACCAGCTATCCCAGGGTGGTGTCGGGTTTCTCGTCCATAAGTCTCTCATCAACAACATGGGATCGAAAGTGTGTCAGCTAGGGTAGCGTACCTTGTACTAAGAATCACCAAGCGCTATGCGCTAAAGGTGTACAGGTTTACGCACCGACTTCATCGCACTCCGACGATGAAGTGGAGGTTATGTATGATGATATCAGCAGAGCAATGCATACCTCCAAGACACACTTTACGGTCGTTATGGGAGACTTCAACGCAAGGCTGGGCATTCGAATGTTGTGAGTTGAAAGTGGGGCAATATGGATTTGGCATCGGAACCCCAGGGGACAGCGGCTGGCCGATTTCATGGAAAAAGAGGGACTCTTTATGATGAACTCTTTTTTCAAGAAGCCGCCGCAGAGGAAGTGGACTTGGTTGAGTCCCGATGGTTCCACACGAAATGAGATTGACTTCATCATGACCACCAGAAGACATATATTTAACGACGTCTCTGTGATCGCCAGGGTAAAACCGGTAGCGATCACCGTATGGTAGAGGCACGTTAAATATAATGTTCAACTGGAAGGTCTCGCCTGATGAAGTCTACGCTCCGACCTAACGTGATTCAAATCAATAACCCCGAGAGCTTTCAACTCGAACTGCAGAATCGCTTTGAATGCCTAGAGAGCTGCGTAACAGTGGACGATATAAATAGCGGGCTAGTGGAAACTCTGCAAACAGTTGGGTCTAAGTTTTGCAAGGGACAACGCAAATTAAGACCCAATAAACTATCTCAACAGACTCTCGATCTCATGGCGACAAGACGACAGATGAACTGCAGTCTTCAGACGACGCGTCACAATACCGGCAGCTAATAGACGTATATCCAGCTCCTTGCGACGCGATATTCGTCACTTTAATACAAAGTGTATTAAAGAGGCGATCGAACGGAACAGAGGTTCCAAGGTGTTTGCGAGGAACATGTCTGTTGGGCAAAGCCAGCTGACTAGTTGAAGACCAACAGTGGAAATGTAGTCTCATCCAAACCAGAGATTTTGAGGGAGATTGAGAAGTTTTACAGCGAGTTATATACCGCTACACAGATTCCCGCTTCAAGCTTAGCCGAAGACCCGAGAGCTAAGTTAACCCGACTATCTGAGGATATCCCGGAGTCACTTGAGCGAGATTAGGATGGCTCTGAAACACTTAAGAAATAAGGCCCCGGAGACGGAATTACCGCAGAACTTTTGAAAGCAGGTGGCACGCCAGTGCTTAAGACCCTTCAGAAGCTCTTTAATTCCGTGATCCGTGAGGGTGCGACGCCAGAGCGTGGAGCAATGGCGTGGTGGTGCTTTCTTCAAAAAAGGCGACAAAACCTTGCTGAAGAATTATAGACCCATCACGCTATTGAGCCACATTTACAAGCTGTTTTCTAGAGTCATCACGAACCGTCTCGCGTAGGTTTGATGATTTCCAGCCCCCGAACAAGCCGGGTTCCGCAAAGGCTTCAGCACCATAGACCACATACATACGCTGCGGCAGGTTATACAGAACTAGAGAGTATAACCGGCCATTATGCTTGGCGTTTGTGGACTATGAGAAAGCCTTGATTCGATCGAGACTTGGGCTATGCTTCAGCCCTCCAACGGTGCCATATGATTCGCTATATCGAAGTATTGAGAGTTTGTACGAGAGCGCACTATGTCAGTCCGTGTACATGAAGAGCTTACACAACCTATCCAATTGCACCGAGGAGTGAGACAGGGAGACGTTATATCTCCGAAACTGTTCACAGTTGCATTGGAAGATATGTTTAAGCTGCTCGATTGGAAAGGACTTGGCATCAACGTCAATGGCGAGTACATCACTCATCTTCGATTTGCCGATGATATAGTATCATGGCAGAATCCATGGAGGATTTAGCACTATGCTCAAACCCTAACAGAGCTTCGCAACAGGTGGGTCTTAAAATGAACATGGACAAGACGAAAGTCATGTCTAATATCCATGTGTACCATACCGATATCAGTTGGAAGTTCTGAACTCGAAGTTGTAGACGAATATGTGTACCTGGGACAGTAGTCAAATGGGTAGGTCCAACTTCGAGAAGGAGGTTTCGCGTCGAATCCAATTAGGATGGGCAGCGTTCGGGAAGTTAAGGAGATCTTTTCGTCCAAAATACCTCAGTGTCTGAAGACGAAGTTTTGACCAGTGTGTGTTGCCAGTTATACATACGGAAGCGAAACGTGGTCGCTACTAAGGGCTCTTAAATAGGCTAAAGTTGCTCACGTGCTATGGAAGGGCTATGTTAGGTGTTTCCCTACGCGATAAATCCGAACACGGATATCCGTAGGAGAACTAGGTGACCGACATAGCCCACAGGATAAGCAAGTTGAAGTGGCAGTGGGCAGGGCACATAGTGCGTAGAACCGATGGCCGATGGGGCGGAAAGGTTCTCGAGTGGCGTCCGCGTAACGGAAGCGGCCGACCCCCAACCAGATGGTGATGATCTGGTTAAGGTGGCAGGTAGCAGATGGATGTCAACTGCAAGGGATCGGTCCGCGTGGAAATCATTAGGGGAGGCCTTCGTTCAGCAGTGGACTTTCTAGGCTGTAATGATGATGATGATGATGAATACAATTTTTTGTAATAAATGATTACATTTGTTATTTGATCTAAAACTAATTCAGTGAAAAAAAATGGGATTTAAAGGCAGTTAATTCACAGTAACAATAACCTTTACCACCACTGTGCAGAAGGGGGGACAATGGGTAAAATTTCATAATTTAGTCAGTGATATTGCTGCCTTTCAGAGCAGAATTCCTTTCTGTAACATAAGTTTATGATGTTAAAATAAGCATAACAACAATAAAAGTGTACATAAAACACTTTATTAGTCGCATTACCAAACAATTCATTAAAATAAATGTACTTGTAATATACTAGACTTAGTCCCATATTATAGAACGAGACTCAACATTAATCTTGACTTAAATTGGGTGAGAAAGGGATGGCACTTTATAATACAGAGCACTATCACTTTCTAATTCTATTCAAGATCACTCTTGAGTTTTTGTTCTAGAATATGGGCCTTAGAATTCTTTACTTATATTGGTTCTGGTTCTCTGCTGTACACCTGCATAATTTTCTCCATTATTTCCCCAATTCTTTTCTTTGTGTAAATCTTTAGTAAACACCTGAAATAAAGAATATTATATTATTATAGATGCCTTAAAAATATTCATATTGTGTATTTAGCTTTGTACTTGATTCGCAGAAACTTATTAATCTAAACTTACTGAATACCATGCAGCATCATCATCCAATGTTGATGCCAAGGAACAGATACTCCCAAAACATGAAGAGCGAGAGTTAGGCAAGCTACTGCAACATGTGGTGCCCTGTAATCTAACACATTTGGCGAATGATGGAAGTCTTGCAAAAACGCCATTGCAGTTCGGGCGATAGGAGCTGACCGCCACTGTGCAGAAGGGAACCATTCTTGCAGAGAGCGCAGATAAGTAGCAAATATCGATGTGAGCGGATGTGCATCAAGTTAAATCCCAGGAGTCTGAGTACAAGCAACTCTGCCTGAGCAACAGCCCCTCGCCAAGACCAGTATTCATCGCCTAATTCTAATGGCCCGGCTCCTCGATTGATAGAATTGTGCGCCACATTAACAGCATCTCGTAGTCTCACCGGCTCATCTCTGGACTTTCCTGCTGCACAAAGGCATGCAGTACAAATGACATAGCAATCATAATCATTTTTGTCAGCTTCTTTGAAAAATCTTGGTTAAATATAGCTGCTGTTGCAACTGTCGCCGGTTGCAAGGCTAGTTTGATTCCACACCAAAATAAAGTTTGTAGCTAAACTATGTCCAGGAGCCCACGTAATCTGGTAATCGTTTTCACGTCATACTTTGCAAAGCTAACACATCGATCACGTCTTTCATCGTTTGAGCTATATAATTGGAGTTTATGTTAAATTCATACAAACAATTCGGCGTAGAGGTTATTGGATTCCAAGACAAAAGATACAAATATATTTTTCATTTTGTTCCTCGGAGAAC
The DNA here is from genome assembly GCA_019425675.1 of Leucinodes orbonalis. Lineage (NCBI taxonomy): Eukaryota > Metazoa > Arthropoda > Insecta > Lepidoptera > Crambidae > Leucinodes > Leucinodes orbonalis. Next base: position 22,513 of record PQWD01007933.1, read on the forward strand.
AGGATAAGATCAAAGTTTATTCTGCCTTACTGAAACCTAAAAGAATATAAAAAAACAGCTTTGACACACCCTTCAGATGATTCAAATGGATTCAGAGTCAGTCATTTCAGAACATTGAGGTTAAAGACTATAGAGAAGCCCTAATGGTCTATATAAAAAATGGCTTCATCATCATCAGCTCATTAAAAGTCCCCATCGAGGGTAATGAGCCTACCCCTATAGGGTGTATAAGCCATATTCATCCACGCGGGCCCAGTGCGGATTGGCTGACTTCACGCACACCCTTGAATCTCTTGATTGACTTGATTTTTTTGTACAGAAAATCCTTTATTGGTTATTCAAGATCTATCTAACCCTTTTTAACTTCTCAAAAAGTCTCATTCCTTATACTAAGTTGGCAATACTTGTCACAACAACAATCTCATCTTAAACTAGTACACTTTTCAGTATAGTTCACCTATAATAAATTTATACACTGAAGTGTGTAAATCTGTGGTGAACTCCTTTTTTAACGATTTATCCAAAAGAGCAATCTAGCCCTTTTTTACTGTCTTGAAAATCCATTACTAAAGTATCAATGTTTTCGACGTGTGAACAAGATACTTTTTACTATTTCTGAATACCTATTTAAGAGCCCATTCCCATAACTAAGCTGGCAACGCTGTCTCAAACGGAGACTTCTTAGCGGGAAAAGTGCTGTATCGATTTTTGTTTTATTTACTAAAAATCTAATGTTAATGTGTTATTATAATGGATATTGACCACTAAGTGTTCGTGAACGAGTGCAAGTGTTTGCAAATGAAACAAAACATTTATAACGGTCACCTTGAGTTGTCTCAAGAAGTCCGCGTTAAGGTTACGTTTACGTTTTTTAGTAGTCACGTAACGCACCCTCAGTAAAGTCCCATATCTTTATTGAAACCAG
>PQWD01007934.1:0-36749 GCA_019425675.1 Leucinodes orbonalis
AATATGTGGTTATAATTAGGTCAAAAGGGCACACTCATGGAGTATAGTTTAAACTTCACAACTATTAAAAGATTTATCAAAATATTTTATATAACTTAAAAAGACTACAAATAGTACCCTGAACATTTGTGCATGTATTCCGGGGCTTTTGTGTTAAAATAAATATTTAATACCTGGTAATATGCCCAGAATTGATAAATTCAAAATCAGTTTGTTAGAACTGTAAAAACAGTCTAAAACATATTGTACATTCATGAAAACAACTGTTATTGGTAGTTAAAAATGTGTAACTTGAGTATAAAATGTTTTTACGTACACATTGCAACAACACATCCACATAAATGAAGTAATGTAAATGTGCAACATTATAAATACAATTTAATCCTCAGTATTATTCACTTAATAGTCCTATATTATGATATTACATTATTAATCCACAATGTGTTCGTTTATAACTTAAAATATACCCAATACAAGTAACAGATATTATAGTTCATTTAATTAAGAACTAATGTGCAATAAAATGTGTGCTGTCAAACTCTTATAAGATTTTTAAGATATAACTTTATGCCTGTGTTAAATTCAGACGTAATCCTCATGAAATTTATTCATGAACAATAAAGTCACAAAAATTTCGTAAATCTATAGGTATTTTTTATATAAAGGGTAATATCGAGAACATTGGCATTTAAAATAAAAAATAAGGACCTACTTGTGATTTGAATCACGTACGTACCCCAAATTTAAAAGTAAATATTTTTAAACTCTACAAATCATGTAAACCACTTTAAGATTGATCAATAGTAAATAGGCATTTTCCGGGGTGTCGACCTTTAGTTCTACGGTTTCTCAGAAAAAAATCGATCATGTATCTGATCCATAGGACTTTTATACGGTCGGCTCTCCGACTAATATATTACAATAATATTAATAAATAAATTTTGACTTCAAAATATAATTAATTAAGTATGGGTTGGATTCACGGCGTGCAGTGAAGCGGAAGGCAGCGCAGGCGCGGCGGGGCGGTTAGTGCGGGCTCGCTGTATCAATTAGTAAGAGCTATACGTGCTCAATGCATTGCGATAATTTTATTTTGTAAAACTTTTATGATAAATCTATATGGTATACATATTAGGTTTGGTTCCCATAAAACATTCGATAATATGAGTACAATGATAGGTGGAACGGATGCCAATGATTCAAAATACACACTGTATATTTCTCCTTCTCTTACAAATTTCTGACTTGATGGTAAGAGATGCATTAATTTTCCAAAATAAGGAATTTTAAACATGTTTTACTGGTAAAAAACAAATGTTAAAAATTCCTAATTTTGTGAGACTAGTTTTTTCAAATAAGATAATTGGTTACATGTAAATTTGTGGAGAACTTAAACCTTTTGTTTTGATAATTAAAAAGGTTTCACTTTTTACTACATAATTAAAATTAAAGATTTGATGCTATATAACCCTCAAAGGCAGTTACTCAATATGATAACTACGATGTTATGTTGTATATATTTTATATTTTCCTGGTTAATTGATAGGCGACCAAGTAATATTGTTATTATGCGTACATAAAACAGGCATGAACGCACATTAGTTCAAAATGTCGGTAATTAAAGAATAAAATAACAAGTTGAGAGCAATTTTTTACGCATTTAAATTGTTGCATGTAGTTGTCGGTATAATAGTTTGTAACCGGTATTATGCCATTAATAATTTCAATAGTAATTTAAAACAAATGAAATGTCATATAAGAAACTAGTTGATACATTATTTTGTACTATTTAACAGGAAGACCTAGGTATTGACAAATGTAATGAAAACATATATAAATAAATAGTAAAATATTACGTACTACTTAGTTTTAATAGGTTCTTGTCATTTGACCGAATAAATTTTTCTTACCTAAAATTTATATGATGTTTATGTTATTTAATAGAAACCTATCCCCTAGATTTAATGGCGACCGTTTGGCGCCGTTATGTGGTGGTTTGTTTCGAGAAGTTGTTCGTTACTACTAGAGGTGGGTAGGTCCGGATGGAAACGAATCACAGGATACGTATCCCTCGCACTAGCGAAAGATGTAAATCCGCAAATGAAAAGGAGCTACATCGCCGTGGTACTGAATGAAACGCAGTAAACTAATCGCGACCTTATACCGTTGTAATAAAGTGTAAGCACACGCGGATCCGGACACGCATCGCGTTTACAGTCGGAGGGGGAAGGCGCCGCGTGCGGTGAGCGCGGAAATCCGAACTTCATTGTATACAGACGTCAATTTGACACTTTGACAGATAGATATAGTATGATTAGGATGCGTTCAGTTTCACCCATTTAATTTTCTCAATAACTTACATATATTTTTGTTAGTTTTTATTTTTAATTTTTGAATTAAATTTATTTATGTATTATTTTATTTGTTATAATATGTTTATTTGTATACCGTTGTGTTCCAGTCTCACTTCGTTGTATTGATTTTCTTTTTGAATCGTGGTATTAGTAATATTGGTATGTTTAAAATTTAAATTAAATCACTAAAGAGGTTCTGCCAGAAGAATAACAGTTAAATATAATTGTAATGCTGTGCGCCGTATATGATACTTTTACGATATCTAAATTTTTATATTTTTCATCTGTATTATAGTGTAATTGTAATTCAATTCATATTCAAATCATTTATTTTGAATAATTAATATCCAACTAACATTGAATTAAAATAAATTAGATGTAATAGATATAAACATAAAATTAACAAAATAGTAATTGATAACTTTGTATTTGTGCGTATTATTGTGTTCGGATGTATGAACCTTAGGTCGTTGTAATAAAGCACAGTTCGGCGGCCGCGGCGCCGTGCATTTATTACTGAACAGTAGGCACAACATCGTGGTTCAAAAGAAACGAACATGGACTGCGAAAAGCGAAAGGATGAACTTTATGTCGTTGTAATAAAGCTCACACGGAGCTGGAACTGTATCCGACGAACGGCCGGCAAGGCACCGTGTACTAACTGAACTACAAGCAGAACCGACCCACAATCAAGAACTGGCGGCTTCGGATTTCATTCCGCGTTCAAACTCGCCGCGGACCCATATGGGTCGTCGGACACGAAACTGGATGTACATCACTAGAGCTGGACACACATCCTGATGTAACTCCGAATATACACCGGACCTACACACTCTAGTTACTACCCAAGAGTATGTAAAGTAGAGGCGACTTCCATAGAAAAAAAAATCTACACAAATGTCAAACGGAGCAGAGATCTTGCACCAACTTAACGAAAGGTATGCTGTCAATCGTACCAACATGAGAAATAACAATAGTGCTTGCAGTACATCCTACAATAGAATATATCAGATATCGATATTCGTAACGAATATATATATATATATATTATATTATAATAGTTACTTAAATATTTCAGAATATCCATTTCGTTTTAATGGAAAGTAAATATATATTATTCTATACTTCTACCATTAAAACGAAATTGTATGGATGAGTTAAACAGTAAAAAGTCAAGACCATAATTATTATTTATTAAACAGTCATAATATTTTTGTACGTAGACTGGTATTCACACAATTACATGTTCGAGGGCACATCTACTACTACTACAGATCTCGCGAAACTTTATGGCCGCTCCGAATATAGTCAAAGTGCTTACTGCGCAGGTATAGTCAAGTACAAGTGTATGAATTTTGTAAACTGCGCATCGTCTTGTCGAAGTTCGGAGCGGCCAAAAAGTTTGGGCGAGACCTATACAATGGTTCTGGGTTCAATTTTCTCCACTTAAACAAATTTTTGTTGTAATATATTTTTTATATTGGGCTATATATATTTTAATGTAGCACATGTGATGATTAACATTGTAACTATAATATATAATTATAACTTTGTCCGGATGGACTTTTCGCTTTGTGTATTGATGATAGCCTTCATAGCTTCACTAGGAAAGAAATAAATATCAACTTGTGCTGATTGTATTTACTTTATAAAACTGTAAAGAGATTTATATTGCATAGAAAAATAATTAAAAGCAATTAAGTATATTTCAATTATTTTCGTCAACCTGTTTGCAGTGCACTGCAATCTCGGTCTCCGATTTCCTAATCCAGCCTCCATCAGTGAGCTATCGCAAGTCCTCGTCGAAGCGTTCACACTCAAGAAGTCGCGTAAGGTTTCAGTTGTTTCTCGTATTTAGTGCTACCCATAAGTTTCAGTGAAGATGAAGGGAGGGCATTCATCTATCATACATCATGATGAGTGACGTGCATGATAGTGATGAGTGACGTGCATGATAGTGATGAGTGACGTGCATGATAGTGATGAGTGACGTGCATGATAGTGATGAGTGACGTGCATGATAGTGATGAGTGACGTGCATGATAGTGATGAGTGACGGTCATAATGGATCGTCACCGCTAAACAATAAACTTTGTTTCCTTAGTCTGATATCGTCACTCATTATCATCATGTTCATCATTCATTTCTTTTTCCACAAAAGAATACTAATGATGAGGCAGCATAGTGTACGATGTTAGCCTATTCCAAATGGAACGAATAAAAAATCACCTGTCTGTCAAATCAATCAACAAATCCGTTATTTATATTAAATAAACATTATAATTAAATTAAATTATTTTGCATAGAAATATTTTGTTAGTCACAAATATTATAATATGTTAAATATCTGGTAAGTAATTCTATTTATATACGTAATCAATTATGTTTTTAGAATATTAGGTTATGTTGTTCTTTCGTAATACTAAATGATCTAGGTATAAAGTAATATAATTTTTATCCTTTCGTGCCGTTTTTATTTGCAATTTAAAAACCTTAATACCGTCGGATTCCCTAAAGAATCTGGTCGCTGAATAAAAATATTAAGTAATCTTTAATAATCACCACGATTTACTTACATAAACAAATGCATTTTATTTTCAGGAGCTAATCATGTCAGTGGCTGAGCATGTTCTTAGAGTCAGGAGACTTTACAAGCTTATTTTTAGGGTGCACCGGGCTCTTCCAGCAGAGCTTCGCATAATGGGTGATAATTATGCAAGAGATGAATTTAAGAGACATAAAAATTGTAATCCAGATGAAGCTGCTATATTTTTGAATGAATGGACTGTTAGTTGTTATTGCAATATGAACTATTATAAGAACCCATTATTTTGTAGTACCTACTTCAAACCCAATCAGATATGCTGTTCATAAAAAACTACTTTTTGATAAATCATTTTATTAACATACATTCATTTTATTTTTAGAGAAATGTATAAGGAAAATATGTTTAACGGCTGTTCCAGGACTATGCAATCAATTTGGCTCAGCAAATGAAACCTTTGCAGCAAGCTAAAAGAAAGACAGTTGGAAAATATATAAATCCGGAACTCCTTGAACACATGACTGATGACCAGATCGTTCAATTATATGAGCTACATAAAGCTGCAACAGAAGAAAGTGCAGTAGAGCAGGATAAAGATAATAAAACAAAGTAAAAGTGAATAGCACAGTATTTTAGGTATTAATTTATTATAATAAGGCATGTTCACTACTTAGACTGAAATAGACAATGCTGGTTATAAATATAAAATTGTTATTTATCTTTAGACACTTACTTAAATATGTGGCAATGTTAATTGTTGGTATGATACTAATTTATGATGTTGTAAAATGCAATACTGTAGAATTTTGATTAGTTTTTGAATAAGAAGAGTTTTGTTTAGTTTTTGAATATCTAAATTTTTTGCTTATTTTTATTATATTCATAATGATGGTATTTGTTTCGTCACTACACAGTTCACCACAAAATGATATATTTATAGCTGTCTTCTGTAAAAATGAGATGTCAATCTATCCGTTAAGAGTGAGTTAAAAAAAAGATAACTAAATAAAAAATATAAATATGCTATATTGTTTTATTCAGAAATATTTATGAATATATAAGTATGAAATAAATAAAACATTTGAAACTGACTATGGAAATGGGAACTGAATTCTAGTTCTAGTTAATATTTATATTAATTTTTATTTATAAAAATTGCAATTGAGCACAGCATGTGATGGTAGGTGACCTGTTTCTATATTATACCAGTTATCGCAAAGAAGAGATCGTAGTGCAGTTATATAGTACCCGTCACATAATGATTTTACATAAGTGTCTTAGATAAATAATTAACTAGATGTACCATAGATATAGGATATACAGCGCGCTAATTCTAAATCTATGAGATGTGCAATCACAAATAAAAGTCGATCAAAAATTATCAACCTGCTTGCTTGACACATCTTAACTTATTAAAATTTGTACCTAAACGCGTCATTTAAAGGGTACAAAAGGTTCTGTCATTATGACCAAGCGCGGATCCAGGTTAGGCGCCAAGGGGGGTCACGTAGTAGTAGTCAAGTTAAGAACCTATAAGGCATTTTGTTAATGTATCTTAGTATAGTACTTAAAAACAGCTGAGGGGGGGGGGGGTGTCATGACCCCCATGACCCTCTCCCTGGACGCAACTGTCGCAATGTGCAGCAGAATTTTGCCAGTCTGGTGCAACTCCATACAAAAATAGATTACTATGAAACGGAGCAGAATTTTAATGGCGGCTATTGCCATCTCACTCACTTCCTCAGTCTCACTCTTTCTTTCATTTGCTTGTTTCCCGGTTAGTTTGACAATGACATGTAAGTTGTAAATAATCACTTTTGACAAATCGATATTTACTGGTTTTTCTCCATTTGCATAAGATATTTTCATAAAGGAAAGTAGTGAAACGTTGTTTGGATTTATAGTTATCTTTCAGAACTTGTTAGAAAGGTAAAATGAACTTTCGGTGCTGTGAAATATGTGGCCGAAGCTCAGGAAGAAAAGACGGAATCAAACGCCACTTTTTGGCTAAATTTCCTCTTGATAAGCCAGGTAGGATGTTTTTTTTAATATGCATATCTCAGGACTACTCTTAATGTGATAAAATATCAAATATCATATATCTGTGTTAAATGTACAAATAGCTAATTCAAGACTAGTGTGGAATTTTGAATTTTATCGATATCGATATTGTTTTCAGATGTAAGTTATGGGTCAGATTTTCAGCCCTCTGCAGGGCACCCACATAAACACCGTGTTTACGACTGTCATCCTAAAAACATAGCCGGTATCAGGTGATTCAGCCTTTAATCACAAAATAGTCGCACAAAGTTACTACTCCCCACGAGATAAGAACTCACGATCCCCTGTTTAAGATGCTATTTAAGCGGAACGCTGTGCACACTATGCCACGGAGGCAGTTTATAATATAAATGAATAAGTTTATTATTATGCTTTAAATACTACCTACATGTATACATTGTTTATGTGGTCTGTAAATATTAAAACTGTGTTTTCTAATATTTATCCTTCCTTTCAGCCTGATGCTGCATCCATGGCAAATGACATGTCAATTTTGCCGCCTGAAGTTGCAACGATAAACCGAATGAAATCAAAATGTTCATTATCATCACATCTCTTTAATAAAAACATTAATTATGGTCCTGACTTATTTACTGTTTGACCCATCATACAATTTCGTTTTAATGGTAGAAGTATAGAATAATATATATTTACTTCTGCCTAATGGCGTTTTAATAAACGAAATGGAGATTCTGCAAATATTTTTAAAACGTACTATATTATATTATATATATATAAATAGGTCGTATTACAGCTGAATAAAATTACTGGACACTTTTCTTCAGTAACAATAAACTAACTAGCGCAATCTCACTCAGTGTCCGCGGCAAAATTCAAAGAGTATATAAAGCAAAGAGTAGTATTATATACGGGATAAAGTAAGAGGCGGGACTTCCATAGAAAAAAAAAATCTACACAAATGTCAAAACGGAGCAGAGATCTTGTACCAACATAACGAAAGTATACTGTCAATCGTACCAACATGAGAAACAACAAATAGTGTTTGCAGTACATCCTACATAGAATATATCGATATCAATGTATACATGTAGTATTTAAAGCGTAATAATAAACTTATTCATTTATATTATAAACTGCCTCCGTGGCATAGTGTGCACAGCGTTCCGCTTAAATAGCATCTTAAACAGGGGATCGTGAGTTCTTATCTCGTGGGGAGTAGTAACTTTGTGCGACTAGTTTGAGATTAAAGGCTGAATCACCTGATACCGGCTATGTTTTTAGGATAACAGTCGTAAACACGGTGTTTATCTGGGTGCCCTGCAGAGGGCTGAAAATCTGACCCATAACTTACATCTGAAAACAATATCGATATCGATAAAATTCAAAATTCCACACTAGTCTTGAATTAGCTATTTGTACATTTAACACAGATATATGATATTTGATATTTTATCACATTAAGAGTAGTCCTGAGATATGCATATTAAAAAAAACATCCTACCTGGCTTATCAAGAGGAAATTTAGCCAAAAAGTGGCGTTTGATTCCGTCTTTTCTTCCTGAGCTTCGGCCACATATTTCACAGCACCGAAAGTTCATTTTACCTTTCTAACAAGTTCTGAAAGATAACTACAAATCCAAACAACGTTTCACTACTTTCCTTTATGAAAATATCTTATGCAAATGGAGAAAAACCAGTAAATATCGATTTGTCAAAAGTGATTATTTACAACTTACATGTCATTGTCAAACTAACCGGGAAACAAGCAAATGAAAGAAAGAGTGAGACTGAGGAAGTGAGTGAGATGGCAATAGCCGCCATTAAAATTCTGCTCCGTTTCATAGTAATCTATTTTTGTATGCGGCGACAGCTTAGATAAACAATTACTAATTCGATTCACTAATTGCGCAATCCACTCAAAAAGTGTACGCAGCAATAGTCTGCCCATCGCAGTTGGGCAGAATTTTCGTTCCTAATTACGTCGCTCGCTAAATTTCATAGCAACAGTAGTATGCTCATGCATTTGATTTTGTATCCTTATTAATGAGGCCATAAGGTCAAAATAATAATGAATAATTTTATGTTTTAAAAAGTCAACGTATGTGTCAATGGTCTCGGACAGTTTTTGGTTGATATTTCTTTGTGATTGTGAATCTAGTTATTTTATTATTTATCCTAGGTCGACAGTTTAAAAACAGCTTGATCGGACCGGATGATACGGCATTCTATATATCTTTTATATAATTTTTCAGATTGTTATTTGCAGTGCAAAATTTGAATTGCGAATGATTTTTATATCTAATTTCTTAGTAAGAAAGCTTAGTATGGTTTTAGTATATACAAATTTACTTTTCCACACTAGAGGGCATAATTCTGCTGTTTCATAATAACATTTGTAATAACTTCTCCGCGTTAGTTTGTTATATAGAATCATATGATTGTGAATAAATAAATAATAAAGGATAAAATTTGATTGTTTTGGATTGTACCCTAATAAAAACACTGAGCAAGTAGTTAATTATTACCTACGTTATTTTAATTAAAACATGAGAAAACATTACAATGTTACGGCTACTCACCGCTAGATAGCAGGAGGAACAAATGTGAAGTGATGGCAAAACGTGAATAGTTAATAAAAAAAGATACACATTGAAAGTTGAGTGAATATTCTAATGGAAGAAATTATTAATGATTAAATACAGTCAAAGGCAAAATTGGATTTCATCTCATATTGCAGGGATAAAAAAACGAAATTTAAATAAATGTACTAGAATATCGGATTATACTTTTACATGAGAAGTTCCTGTTGAAGGATTCTTTTTTTGTATTTTTACTTTGAAGAATATCTTTAAAATAAATAGCGATGAGGAATCCTGAAAAAAAGTTCTTATTAGCACATTCTATAATTACTAGAATTGGGGTGGTTTTGCCTTCTCAGCGTTTTAGCTTTTACGTAAATGCTAAAAATTAAAGTTCGTGCGAAATGTGTACCTAAATTCTGGGGTAATAATCACTATAATAAAATTGTCCTTATGCAATTAATTAATAGACCCTTGTATTTGAAAGAGGGGTCGGGGTGCAGACAAATTTGTTTAAAATTGAAATACGAAATTGATAGATTTTAATAAAAAGGATAAGTTTTTAAATTCCACTTGTGAATGCATTTGGTCCTTCAAATATTTTTCCTTCAATTTATTTATTTTGCCACCAAAACCACTTTTGTAGAGGTAACAATGCCTATTCACAATAGTATCTAATCTAGCTAATTTACTAAAGATGATCCGAGTATCTGACGACTCGTGTGTTGTAATAGAGACGTCGGCTACTTCACTGAGGTCATCGTGCCTGAATGGCCTTGTGAGCATGCACATAATATTCTTGTAAGGCATGGCTAAACTACTTACTTACTACTTTGGTATCATGACCCATTTAGATGTATTGACCTCAGCTTCAAGAGTACCTACGTCATCCCTTTCTATCGAGCACCGCCTCGCGCCAGTTTGCCACTTGGAGTTCTCGCAGATCTGCTTTTACGGCATCCCTCCATTCGGTACATGGGCTGTCCGACAGGTCGGCGTCCACTTAGAACACCGAGATACAGATGTCCCAGTCAGCGTAATTTTTGGGATTTAGCTTAGCTTGCCTTATTATGACTTTTTTTTTTTTAATTTATTAGGACAACCAACAAGATAAACACTGGTACAAGCAACAATAAATTAGAGACAAACTTAAAGCTAAGTGTCACCTTACTTATAGGTGCCACGCGCAATTGGACTGTAGTGTTAAAATTAAACAATTTTAAAAATGTATAAATTTTAAAAAATTGAGGTACAATTTGTAATTTCAGCAAATCAATCAAATACACTGAATGAATGAACTTTGACGACCCATGTAGAGTAAATTTTTGAGATGTCGGCTTTTGCACTAAGGGTTCCGGGTTCCATCCCCGGGCAGTACAAAGATTTGTGTACATGAACATGTCTGTTTGTATTAGTTGGGTGTTTTATTTTATGTATAATATGTGTGTTCGCATTTATTGATGCATTATAACCATTTTATTCGCGATATTCTTTATACACATCTATATTGAAACTATCTTTTGAAATGTACTTAGGTACTTGTATGAAACATTACGTGAATAAAATGGTATATAACTTGTAAAATAAATACAAAATTCCGTCATTTTAATAAAGGGATATTGTAAGTATATATATTATCTATAGATATAATAAAAATTGCTATTTGTTTTTATAAAGGAGAATGAATTCTATCTATCGGCCATGTCTATAGGTAAGAAATAACGAATAATTTGAAAACGCAGATAATGGCCGTTGCAATTCTCTTCCCCGGGGACGGGCGACATGACCAATCATTTTTTTAAACTTAGTGGGAGACCACGTGTGCTGTATCCAGTAGTTTATTGTAAATATGGGTGAGATTAAGGTAACCGTATAAAGTAGGTAAATCTAATTGGTCTTTATCAGGTAAACTGTAGGGGAGAGGGGGGTAGCTCCGGCCGGTGGGTAGCCTCGGCCACCGCAAGTTTTAAAGGTCTCTGTTAAAAATTAAAGTTTTTTGTACCAATATATCGAACCTTTAATATTATAACATCATAAAATTTATGTGCTTGTGCGTGTATCGAGCCAGTTCAGGCTTAACCGATGATATTTGTTCTTGACAAGCGTGTCATGTCTCCGATCCTGACGTTTGCAAATTGAGCGCCCCAGGCAATCCTGAATATTCAGTGCAGAATGCATTTGTAATTTAATTTCATGGTCTGCATTATGTATTCATATTGATTTTTCTATAAATACCCGTAAGATCGTGACCGCCGTTTTCTACTTAATGAATAGGAAGCAAATTAGCCAAAATTTCATCATCATCAACTCATTATATGTACACAGCAAGGGGCATGAGCCAACCCGTAAAGGGTGTAGGTATAGGCCTTAGTCATCCACGCAGGCCTAGTGCGGATTGGCCGACTTCACGCACAACCTTTGAAACCTACGTGTGCGCAGGTATCATCTCGAGGTTTTTCTTCACCGTCAGAGCGTCGGATAAACGTACATATACGAAAATCCGAAAACACATTGGTATGTGGCGGGAATTAAACCTCAGCCCTCCCGGTAGGAGAGCAACAGTCCACACCATTGAGCCAGCGCCGGATCTTCAATTTTTTTTGGGTGGGGCAAAAATTGTGAAATGCCGCCCCCACCCACTTTTATTTATTTTTACCTTTATCATCCTATATTTTTCTCTAATTTATATAATAAGTTCTCTAATTATTTACATTTAGACAAAGCTGCAACTTTTTACGCAGCTGTGATCAGTTTCAGAGATATTACATCTTCTTGTCTTAATCCTTGGTGCCAATGATTGTGTAAGTTCTTCATGTACTCCACCTGACATAGTAGCGCTCTCGTACAAACATCTCAACAATTCGATATAGCAGTAGTAAAGTCAGGCACCGTTGTAGGGAATGAAGCACAGCCCAAGATCGATCGAATCGAAGGCTTTCTCATAGTCCACAAACGCCAAACATTATGGTCGGTTATACTCTCGGTCTTCTGTATAACCTGCCGCAGCGTATGTATATGTAGTCTATGGTGCTGAAGCCTTTGAGGTACCCGGCTTGTTCGGGGGCTGGAAGTCGTCAAACCTATGCGCGAGACGAATCATGATGACTCTAGAGAATAACTTGAAGATGTGGCACAATAGCGTAATGGTCGGTAATTAGTTTATTTGTAATGTGATTTTGTATATCATTGACGTTCATAAGTGCTTTTTGTAAGCTAATTTAAAATAAATGAATTTTGACTTTAACTTATCATAGCCGGAATATTAGGCTCTCTCCAAGCGGATACGAAAACTCGTTCGTAGGGAATTCTACTGTTTAAATACAAGGCTAATTACGGACCTTATTGAGGAGAACAGGGGCCCAAAGTTTTCCAAAAACACTTGGAGGAGCTTTCTGGTGAAACTTAAGATAGCAGATGGCCAACTACTCATATTACGCCAACAGATCCTGGGAGGTTGAGAAATTCTATGGACGACTGTATTTGTCGAGCGCTCATCGGCCACAGACCGAAGACAGCGAAGATCTACGTGCCCCACTAAGGCACCATTGTACGTAGGATATCCCGGATGTTGATGTTAGCGAAATTAGTGCAGCACTGGAGCATCTGAGAAGTGGAACTCCTAAACACCGGTGGGCAACCCATCGCTAGGGCATTAGGTGAGCTCGTTTAATGACGTCATCATCATACCAGGGAACTACACTGGTGGTCCAGTAGCGTTCTTTAAGAAGGATTATAAAACTCTCTTGAAGAATTATAGATCGATAGCGTTTCTGATAAACGTCTATACAGAGTTGTCATAACCAGTATACGTCGGTGGCGTCCTTCTCCAGATTGTCCAAGAATACGTTTAAGTAAACGTATCCTATCGTATTCTCTCGAAGTTGTGCCGGTCAAGTTTTGGCCCAAGACTTGGCCAGGGAGGCTAGTAGGAGGATTCATATGGGCTGGGCGGCATTAGGCAAGTTACATCAAATCTTCACGTCGACGATTCCGCAACACTTTAAGACAAAAATCTTTGAGAAATACGTCCTACCCATACCAACATACGCAGATGAGACATGGACACTGACAATGGAGCGTGCTATGCTGGAACGCGAAATGGGGGAGACCAGTGTCCAGCAGTGGACTACGATAGGTTGAATAGAGAGGGAAAAGGTTTAATCACCTTTCTTGAAGAAGAGCACCACCACCATTGCTCCTCACCTTTGCGTCGCACATCACCGATTCCGGAATTAAAGAGCTTCTGAAGGGTCTAGCACTGGCGTGCCCCCTACTTTCAAAAGCTCTGCGGTAAATCCGTCGTCGAGGGTCTTATAACACTAAGCTGTTCAGACATCCTAAACTCAGCTAAAAAGAGCAATGTCATTAAAAAGTTACAATTTATCAATTATTGGTATTGATTAATCAATATTAATCAATTAAGTTCTGTAATGAAATAAGATACTTGCCAGCATTTCGAAGTCACACTGGATGAAAGACGTTTTATTTCCAATTTATTTTGTATATTTTCCTTAAAAACGTGGTCGCTTGATGCAATGAAAAGGAGCTGAAATGTTTATCTTCATTTTTTTTTATTGGTTAAAAGCAGCTAAGTTGGCATCAATTAACATAGAGAAATAACTAGGTAACTTTGAATAATACACTGCTGCCCTGGATAGATATCGACGAGAGAGTTTTTGTATATAGCGTCATTCCTCAGATCGCGGCTGCACGCGCCTGCTGACCGTGAACTGCGATTCCTGCGTGTGCCTATTTAGAAATATGCAACAACAATGTAATGGTTGAGTAACATGCCTTACTCCGCGCCCCGGGTATCCGTCGAATTTCTATGGCCATGCAATATCTGCACTTGTAATTAATTCCGTGGGCAAGTAAGGTAAATGATGAGTGGTCCATTAGTCGGTTTGCCGCCCCCTGACCGTGCCGCCCGGGGCACGTGCCCCCGTCTGCCCCCCCCCTAGATCCAGCCCTGCATTGAGCCACCGACACTCTCACGTGAGATCACTGGTCTACGTTTATTCCCGGTCGTCCCCTCCTGTCGCCGCTACTGAGAGGGAAAAAAGTTTAATTAGTCCCTAATGGAGAAGATAGGACCGTTTTTATCGGTATATGATAAACGCTGGTGTATCGATTAAAGGTACGTACGCTTCTTGCCATCTTGATTGATCTCTTAAGAATAATATAATATATGATAAAAAAAAATGAAAACCCATATTAAATAGTAAAAACTAAGTGCAGTTTTTATTATGATTCTCAATATATGTAAATGTTTTCGTTGTTGGAAATAACTAATATTTGACTCAGCCATAGATTTAGTATTAGCGCACTTCGCTTACAAGATACACAAAGCGTGGAAGTGAGAGGTCCTTAATCAATTCTTAACGCCCGAGAGAAAAAGAGACAGAGAAAATATAGAAATATGTTATTGTTTTTCGCGACTAAGAGCCCAAAGCGGCCCGGTGTGTTGTCAGTGACAGTCAAGTGTCAGTGAAAATTGTAAATATTATTGCTAATTATTCTATTAATATTGTAATTATTACTTAATACAATTATGGTGTCGTGTGCTGTACCTGGATGCAACGCTACTAGGCGAAATAATCCGAATTAATAAACATTTACTGGTAAATACGATTTTATCATTGGAATTTTACGAACCATTTTTTACCTAATTTCAGCTAGAAATTGGCTTATAAATATAAGTTTTCAATATAATTTTTATTTCCATTTATATATTTGAGTATAAATAGTGCTTTTTATTTAAATTCGCGAAAATAATGTATAAAATAGCAAATTGTTTGTTTACGCTAGTGCTTGACAAAGCGGTGACGTCATTACAATCGATATAAAACATACATATTGGTAAATAAATTTCGTTTTTTTCAGGTTTCCACACAGTTCAGCATTGATGGAAAAATGAATGCGGACTTAAAATAGACCAGATTAAACTCTTAATAGAAACTATGCTTATCTTAGAATTAAACACGTAAATGAATTGTAAATTAAGCAAGGAAACGATACGAACACATCTCAAAAAAGTGTTATATTGAGAATGTAATAAATAAAATAATAAAAGTATTGAGTTAATTAATTTACTGTATCTATACTGATATTATAAAGCTGAAGAGTTTGTTTGTT
Organism: Leucinodes orbonalis; assembly: GCA_019425675.1. Lineage (NCBI taxonomy): Eukaryota > Metazoa > Arthropoda > Insecta > Lepidoptera > Crambidae > Leucinodes > Leucinodes orbonalis. Next base: position 15,636 of record PQWD01007934.1, read on the forward strand.
TAAACTTACTTATCTCAGGAATACTGGACCAATTAGAAAAAATTTTCAGTTTTAGATTTCTTATTTATCGATAAAGAATATGGGCGTACTAAAACAATAGTAGTGGAGCAGTAATAAAGAATGATTGAACATTTTTCCTACATAGAACTTTCCGCTGCGTGCGCTGTTAAAACGGTTAAAGTTTCGCAAAAGTCGTGTATGAGAGTTCTAAAAAAGACCGTGACAGCATGACAGAATGTCATATCTTTAAAGGTTAGCTCACAATAACTTCTTAAATTTATCTAAAATAATGCATTATTTGCGAAGGTGTTTTCATAAACATAGTATTAATCCCTATGCAAATAAATATGTTATTTATCACGAGTATTTCATTTGAAACAAATTGCCCTTCACAGATTTTTACTTTAAATTAATATCTCAGTTCCTCCGAGCTCAGGAGGTATCGCAGATATTAGCTAAAAGTAACTAAGTACTGGCCACCATCGGTCACCGTCGTTATAAGTTGTAAACAATTATAGGTTTGCTGATGAAAATACCTTTGGATTAAAATTTATTGATTTCTGTACGAAAAAAGACCGCCCGTTGATTTACATCATTATCGATAATAAGAACTTTTAGCGTGGACAACACTATTTGGAACTTACACATAGACATTCACCAACACATATTTACTTCAATATTTTTGCCATGCCTCTAAGCCGCCTTTGTGTATCTTGTATATACTATATCTATGGACTCAGCTATAACTTAAACGTCATACCGGTACATGCATATTAGACCCTCCAGCTAGGTATGTGTAAGATCAAAGTGAAATGAAACCTGTTTTACACACATAAGTGTATCTACTGCAGTTACATACATACTTATACTTACCTATATTTCTGATTAGTACACAATATTACGTATTTTGCCATTGGCTTTTTATCACGACCGCTACATCTTAATGATTGCGTTTCATGAAAGAGTAAAATGAAGACTTTTTGTACATTGATTTTTCGATAAGTAGCTTTGTATTGTAAACAAAAAACTCGGCTAGTTTTATATCGGACTCAGGCATGACATGAACTTATACAACAAACCATATTTATAATTATCTAAGTTTAAAACCCATTTCATAGCTTTATTATAGTTCTCGATAGGTACTATCGAATCGGGAATTTTGCTTTATCAGTGCTCTTTAGAAAAAAAATACAGGTAAGAACTTGGTGCCTGTCCTAATATACGAGTATATTTTTTCGCTGTAATGAATATTACAGCATTTAGTTTTCACAAATTCTAAAGAAATAAAATTTGTATTTATGTCTAAATGAAGTTATGAAAGAAACAAAAGGAAAGTCATGACATAAAAAATATTATTCAGAACCACACAAGTATGGATACACATTCGTAAAGTATTTCATGATACCATCCGATTTTTAAACATTCATTTGTTGAAATTTAGTCAAATGTACATCGAAAAGAAAAAGTTTGTATACAAAAAAAAATACACTGCTCGATGGAGTACCTAATTATAGTCAGAGGCGAATTTTTACAATATAAAATCTTACATTTTTTAGAACTTCTATCAAGCGAGATCGTTGTAAGTATTTCTATTAGTGTATACCTATGTTATACTAAATGCATTGAGTATTCGTGTCATTAACTTTTTACATAATACATTTCTATGTACTTTCTTAATAGTATCTCTATTAATTATTTTTTTAACCTATATACAATTTAGTATAAAGCATAACTCAGTTGATCATATAGTTTGTTCTTAAAATCAAATAGCATTAAATGATTATGAACAATATTTAAAGTCGTTGGATAAACCTGATCACCATATTCTGTGGTTATACCAATATATAAATGTTATACGCATTCACTGAAACTTGCTATGATATAATTTATTTTACAATTCAATAACGCAGAAATTCTATAATCAATAATATACGTAACTAGGGGTAGGGTATACATTACTAAATTATAAGGTGTTCCTAGACTGAACCTGAAATTAATGAATATATTAAGATAATTCATTGAATTTAATTCATAGATACGATTCGAAAGCGATTACGATGTCGGTTGATGTTTTATCCAAAATACAATAAAATATAGTTATTTAATTGATTTTACATCATTTTTAAATTCATAGGTATATAACACATAAAAGTTGTGTTATAAATCTGTGTATGAGTGTTAAAATAATTGTGTATGATTAAATAATAATCGATGATATTATAATATTAGTGATTTTTTACAAACATTACATTTAAATCATGAGCATTAATTTTATATCTTTCATATATTTATTTAGAAAACACTAAAGCGTGAGCACAAAGAAAAAAGTAATGTGTAGTGGACCACTTTTCTAAATATACAATGTTCAATGTCACTTGGTATCACTGATTCTCACTGCAAGTCAATACAAGCGATTCTGCCTCTGCTAACACATCAAAGCGCTCTTCAGCCACTGTAATACAAGACAGAAAACAAATATGTAAAATACTTTTTGGTTAATGCCAATAACAGAGTTACGTGCAAATTTATATTATTAATATCCAATTGGCGGTATATTCCGATATGAGCATTGTGTATTCTTCAATATTAACAAGTCCTTACCCTCACAGATACAACTACGTCTTCAACTGGCAGGGCAATGTGGTTGATTCTGTATCGATGACCCTAGAACTAGGAGAGGATAATGAGATCCTCAAGTAATGAAGATCAATCGATTAAGTTACCCGGTCTAGGTCACAAAGCTAATACAACTATTTAACATTTTTTTATGATGTATTTCGACTTCTTATTACCTATAAAAAGTGACGACAAGATATGCTATCAAAGTAAAATGTTTTTATGCCATTCTTACTTACCTCTGATAGTGTCAAATTTATACTTTCATTCCTCGGTGAATCGTTCATATAGAAAACATCTGAAACATAATAGTATTTACTTTGAAAGCCAGAAGTTGTTTCAACGAATGTACTAGTTTTTCAATATTTCATGTAGAAAAGCGGTTATGAGCTATTCGTTATTAGATCAAAAATCAAATAAAAATAAAAAACGTAGGTATTTATATTCTCTCGTCTGAACGACATTTGGGACTATTTTAATGTCTAATTCTGGGCCCTAATTCCGCTAATATTAAAATGCGTTAATAACATCGTAATTGTGTCTCAGTATTAAAATGTTTGCACTCATTCATTCCGTTCCATGGTAGGATTTTAATTGGTAACACCATTATTCAATATAAAACAGTATGCTTAAGCCAGTATGTCATGCATGATGATACCTACATTGTATGCAAATTTGTTCTGTTTTTAACTTGGATTATCAAGAGATAATATGTAGTAATTTCAAAACGTTAATGATTTTTTTTATTTAGATTATTACATTTTAGTGTCATATTTTTTAAAGATTATAATTTGTTAGATTACACACAAAGAAATAGTAGTAGTAGAAATAATAAATGATATGTTACAACTTGAACAACTTCAAATAATAATAAAACTTACTAAATGCTCTATGCAAATGCATGACCGCAGAAACGAAGTCCCCGAATCGCAGCATGCCGTCCTTTCTCATATATCTAAGTACTAATAAAGCCATGACGCGTTCTGGCACGATAAAGCCAACTTCTCTTAATGCGTCGCGAAATCGCTCAGCGCGAAGTACCCCCATCTTCTCTCTAGCATGGGACTTGAATACTAATTGCCAGTGCTTTAAACTGCACATAAGGTCCTTGAAATCTGACAGCGATATCCTTCCCGTTTCGTTCTTCTGATGAATATATTAAGGAAGTTTCGCAACAGTTTTACGATAGTTTTATAAAAATCAATAATCGTCGTTCACGGCGCTTCTCACATAGGGACTTAACAACTGATACATTTACATATTTATTTAAATAAATTCATTCATATTTAACTACCCATTTGGTGTGATGGTTGAGACGTCGGCTACACAGATTTCCCAATAATATTGTATATTCAAATGTCTGTGGTCGACTACTACACCAAGGGTTCGATCCACAGATTTTCCAATACAAGAGATGAGGCGAGCCGCGTTTAAAGTGCGACAAATGTAATATCAACGAGCATACACTGGCTGCCAGTTTACGCTCTGTGAGACGAGTCAAGACACGAATATTAGAAGAAATTACCGTTCTTTTTCCAAAATGCCATCCTGTGCAATTGTAACATGCCATCATCGCAATTAATCAGTTAAGTAATAGAATAACTTTTCACAGGTAAGAACCGAAAAGAAATTGCGACACTGGGACTGCCTATAAACTTGGCGGCTCGAGCAGTCTAATTGTATATTCGGATGTCTGTGGTTCGATCTCTGGGCAGTACAAACATTTGTGAGCATGAAAATGTCTGTTTGTATTGGTCTGGGTGTTTTTATCTATAGTATAGATGTTTTTATAAAAAAATATTTAAAGAAAGAAAGAATGAAAAATTTTTGTGGTACACATCCAAAACATTATACAAGTGTAAAAAAAGAAAACAAGGAAAACACTTAACATTAACATGTCAATTAAGTATGTTTAGTGACCATACTGTAAGCTTCAAGCTTAACTTGGGGCTAGATTGCGCTGTGTGAATGTAAGTAAATAATTATTATTCTTTATTTATATTTACAAATAACCCAGACCCGTACGAACAGATTTTTATACAAATTTAAAAAGGATACATCCATTGCTAGTACAATTTGCCTGCACGTGTCGATGGAGGCGCAGCTCTTAATGTAATCGTTGGGTAAACACGCGTCTAGCAGTTCTTGGAGCTCAAAAGAGTCTATGGTCTTGTGCTCATCAGCGAGTTGGAGGAACACTGCTTCGTATTGAGCGAAACTACTCGTTTCGACACCAGGGGGGCCTTTACTAACGCAGCTTTTAACATTTGCGGCGCATAATCTAGCACTTTCATCTTCAATGGTTTGTTTGAAAACACCCGAAGAGAAAAGTTAGCTTCTTCCCTTGGTTCAAATGTTGTAGGCATCAATAAGTATGCCCCTGTCTCCAGTTGGCATCTGCAAAAGAAAATAGTAAGGCATTTTGGCATCTATATAAGTGGAGTTATCATCAGCATTTGATGATAAAAACAAAAATATTTTTATGGGTTGGTTTGCATAATTCGCGCGAGCAATAAATCCAAACAGTTAAATACTTCGCAATGCTTAAATGAAATACCCGGGTATCTGTTTGATAAGAAAAATATATAAATTTCGCTACCTTTATTAAAGCCTGTGGTACCGCTCAAGCCAATACGAATATGCCTTACCTGTGACTAACTTGTCGGCTATTGGTGTATTGCGAATTGATAGCACTTTTGATTCTTTTGAAGAATGCGGGTGAAGCTGTCTCCGTGAGGAATTTTGGTAACTTGTATATGCTGAATCCGATGACTTTTGGTTCCATTATGCTGTGCTGATTCAGCGAGATGATTACTGTGTCCGACTCGTTGAGAGTAACTTGAATTTGCGGGTTCATATGGAAGAAGTCTGGTCAGAAGTATAATAAGTATTAATACAGTACTTTAGTTTTTTATTATTTTAACATCCGTTAAGAATAAAATAATATCAAATATAGCTGCAGTACTTACTATTTACGCTGTTTAAATGTACTTACTGACATAATTTCTGCAGCCTCCAGCAGAGACGCCCCTCCTCCAGCCACCTTGGTGCATCTTCATCTGCCATTTGTGCTTTTCCGCCAGCGAAGGCTCTGCTCTACTAGTTTCCGCGTCAAGGTGAACCATTTCTAATCTATTGAATGCTCGTTGGAACTCCGAGTATAGCATCCAGAATCCTTTGGGTGTAGACGTAAGCCGCTCCCGTTCGTAAAGAGGTATAGACTTCCATCTGTTAAAGTAAAAAATATATTATAAAAGCAAAACTTATAATTTACTACGCGATGAAAAGGATTAAGCTGTATTACTTTAATTAATAGGTTATATTTGAGAAACAGTATTTATGCGTTTAAGTTATCGTGTAAAAGGCTGCGTGGGTAACTTTTCAAAATACTCCTACCATCATTCTAAACATTGCGACTGCAACTGATAATTTATTTTTGGGATCAAATTAATTTAAGGCAACATTTGAGACACATTACCAGAGTACTCGTAGATCGATTTGATTGCTAACGAAACAACATAATTATATATACGGGTATACATCATTGTAGGCCGAGCGATACAACCTTTCACATAGCTAAAATATTTACATATACGAGTAGTTCTAAGATTTTACATTATCGGGTCCACGACGTGGGTGAGCGGTGTTTCTGAAGGCGCCAAAGGTCTTCGTAACCTCACCAAATGCACAGGACCTTCGGAGGAATCGACCTGCAAACAAAGTTTAAATTTCCTAACAATGTACATTTAAAGAAGTTACGATATTGAAAATTGCCATAGCGGGGTATCAGACGTATAAGTCGCATATTACGAGTATATTCTTTCGTTATACAATCAACCGTCAGCTGGCTAAAAATAATTTATTTTTGAATTTAGATTGAAAAGTAATAAATGTTTTTCTAAACATATTTTAACTGTCTACAATTGCGAGTATTCGCACGTATAAATATGAAATAACAATTCATTATAAGATATTGTAATTAATTAGTGTAAGTTTATCAGAAACCTTTATATACCATCTCTATATTCTGGCACAGAATGATGGACCTGGATATCTGTATTTAGGTCCTCCGTTTGCCTTATCCAGCCTCCACTGGCGCTATTAAGAAGTGCAAGAGAAAGAGAGTCGAGGTGATTTCAAACAATAGTATGAAATATCAAACATAGGTGCGGTAAAAATAATAATATCTTAATCGGTTTGAACTTACCTTTTCTATGTTGTATAATCTATAATTCATTTCCACTTCTAGTCCTTTGATTTTGTCTTCAATTACCTGAAAGAAAATCAATATAGTGAAATTCGTGAGTAATCAGTAATCACCGTGTGTACGGGAATTTGCATGCCCTTCTACTGAATCATTAGAAAACGACTTTGGAACCCTTTGCCATATGTAATAGTTTTATCATCATCATCATCATTTCAGCCTCATAATGTCCACTGCTGAACATAGGCCTCACCCAATAATTTCCACGCCGACCTGTTGTAAGCTAATAATAATAGTAATAGTATAACCCAAAGAAAAAAAATATCATGTCCATTTAAAGAAAAAAATATGTATTTTTGAACTACACAGGTTATACATTTTAAAATATAAGTGAAAAATTTAATGTGATGTCGTTAACAAATATAAAAATTGGCCAAGCGCAAGTCGGACTCGCCCGTGGAGGGTAGCAAGTAACATAATATTAAATTGCAGCAGCAAGTAACATAAAATTAAATTATTTTTATTTATTAAGGCACCTACTACAGCTTCGTATGAAAAATAGTGGTTCACTGTTTATGACGTATAAAAAAAACTACACTCCACAAATCGTTCCTAAATGTCGTTGTTAGATTTTATGGTCAAGTACATCATTTTTTTTTCGATTTTATCCGAACCCTAAAAAGTTGTGTACGTACGCGTGTATTTGTGTGTATTCTGTAAGTGTGTGATTTGCGAGCGGGTGGTGTGTGTATGTCTTTTGAGTAGTGAATTCACTGTTCAGAGTTCGACACTTTATTTATAAGGTTATAGTCTTTTGCAGACATGTTATAATTTTGAATTTGTGGAATGCGTGTGTGAACTCGTGAGATGGTTAAAATTTTATCTTTCCTTATTCTATCTTCTATAATCGGGTTATATACTTATGACTTCAATGATGGTTGAAATCTTGAATCAAATTAATCAACATTAATTTATCGATTTCTAAATTGATCTGACCAACAATCGAATTTATCATCATCAGCTCATTATACGTCTCCTCCGAGGGACACGATCCTAACCGTCTAGGATTGGCCAATTTCACGAACAACCTTTGAATTTCTTCGTAGGTAGTTTTCCTTCACCGTAAGAGCGTCGGATAAACATTCATATAAATGTAAAGAAAATACAGTGCAGTATTTATGTAAGTGTTTTTGTCCGATTACCATAAACAGCCAGCTTATTTAATCTGTTCTTTAGTTTTTGGTCAAGTAAAATGGAGATTGAATTGAATTACAAGGAAATCGTTTAAAGAACATTTCAGTAATTATAAAAGATAAATTGTGAACTTTATACATCATCACCCAAAAGGAAATACATAATCAAGAAAAATATCAAAATATCACTAAGAATATTGAAATGAGTATTGAAAAAGACAGAATGGATTACAAAAATAAACAAAAGAATGCATGATTAATTTTAATGAGCATTTAAAGAAAAGAATTTGATGCTAGAATAAATCATTTAATGAGTACCAGAAATCAGAAATAAATTAATTAATTAGGGTATACGATTCGATTTTGCTAAAACAAAATAGATGGTTAAAGGATATGAGGCCAAAATAGATCTATTAATAGACAAATATTGCAGTAAACGTCCCTACAGATGCACTGTAGACGATAAAAAAGAAATTGAAGAACAGATTGGAAAGTTATTAGATAGTAGACTAATCGAGGAATCTTATAGTCCTTTTGCTGCACCTGTTCGCTAGCATTTAAAAAGGAAGAAAAATAAAGGTCCCGTTTGTGTATTGATTTTAGGGATTTAAACAAAATAGTGGTACCAGAAGCACAACCATTCCAATAATAGGATTTAATAACCAAAGACGAGGAACTGCAAATTTTATTCTACTCTCGATATAAATTCAGCATTTTGGTCTATACCTTTACGAGTAGAAGACGTTGTGTATTTAAGAAAATTTATATGGGTAAATTTTCTTTCCTGTGGGGGGGGGAGATGTAAAGAAAATATAGTGCAGTATTTATGTTAGTGTTTTTGTCCGATTTCTAAACGTGTAGTGTACCATAAACAGCCAGCTTATTTAATCTGTTCTTTAGTTTTGGTCAAGTAAAATGGAGATTGAATTGAATTACAAGGAAATCGTTTAAAAAGTAATTATAAAAGATAAATTGTGAACTTTATATGTCGTTTCTTTACAGGAGTATTTGGCATATAGTTTGTTCAGTGTTTAAATTGTATGTAAATTTGTTAAAAAATTAAAAAAACTTTGTTTACAGAGCAACACATACGTTTAATTTATTCACAATTAGAAATAAATAAGCTTATATAAATAAGAAAATTCGAAAAAAAATTGGTACGTGGCGGGAATCGAACCTGCACCCTCCAGATGCAACTGTTTACACCACTGAGCCACCGACGACGAATTCATAAGTTTCCTGAAATGTATGCGTATACGGGTAGGCTCGTGCCCCTCGGTGGGGACGTTTAATTAGCTGATGATGATGATGCGTATGTTGATATATAGATACACATTACGTACATACATAGATACACATATAGATATACGCGTGTATAGATCTACGCTTTTATCTATACATACACATATAGATATATCGGTACACATTAGGTAAATAGATACACACACACATATCAGTACTGAAATCAGTAGTGTTACATTACTAATTTATACTTACAGCAGAATAGTGGTGAGCCGTGACAACACTGGTGGTTTTAAGAAGATTGCTCAAAGCTGTCGCGTCACCGATCTCTGGTATTGGAATGGACTCGGTGATCCCACCCGTGAGATCGGCAAGGCCATCTAAAAGGCTGCCGTACTTAAGCGCTTCATAAGACCCGTGCAATCTAGATGAAGATAAGAAAGATGCGTTAACAGATTGATGGTAGTTTTACCTGCAGATCCACAGGAAGGAGAGGTCGCTTTTTTTTACAATATGGAACTCTGTTCCATTATTAGAAAATGAGAAATAATAAAAATGATCGAATGACAAATATCATAACTCACAAGATCATGTCATATGAAGGGTACATTTTCATTCATCATCAGTTTGATTATTTACACATATCATTCTGATTTTTGGAATAATGCAAATTGACACAATAACCTTAAATTATTTTGAGAAAAGATTTGACATGAAGTTTATACGTAGACAAACAATAAACAAAATAAATTCACAATCACGTGGAAACCAAAAAATGTCCGAGCCGCACGACACATTCATCATCATCGCCATCAGCTCATAAAACGTACCCACCGAGGGGCACGAGCCTACCCGTATAGGATGATTTGACAGTGCGGATTGGCAGACTTCACGCACAAACTTTGAATTTCTTCAATGGCGCAGGTTTCCTCAGCTATGTGTATATGGATCACTATGATAGTCCGTACCTTTGAGCTATATTTAGATTAAGATATAAGAATAATTTTATAATAATAATACATTGCTCAATGGTGTGGTCTGATTCCCTTCTACCGAGAGGACTGAGGTTTAAATTCCGCAGTAAAGTAAGTTCGAAAATTTTCGAAATTATATGTACTCCGACGCTTTTACGGTGAAGAAAAACATCGTGAGGAAACTATGATATCATGGATATGTCAATTTTGTTTTGCTGTTTCATATGTAGCAGATAATTTTAACTTTAGAAATAATATGCGATTGCTAGGCTCGTCGCAGTTCTCACGCGTGACGACGCGCGCCTGTGACGCTTACGCTTGACGCGCCGCGCGTTACTAATAATGGGTGAATAATATTTTTACAGAAAGATATTTTACTTTGTTTTATTCTTTAATTTCATATATTATTTGAGTATACCTTGTGCCTTTTGATATGTAGGGAAATAGCCCAGAGCCTTAGAATGACCTTTAATTTTTTTTCAATGTCAATAAATCAAATTGTCGGTCTACTTATGAGGGACAAGGAGGCAGTTAACCATCAACGCAGCTCAATATTTGGTATAGTAGTGAACTAATAGAACGTGACCGAAAATATGGAAGATACAAACATGAAAATTCCTGATTTCGTATGGGTGAAATCAGAAATTCTGTTTTGATGTGTGAAAGTCGAATTCAGCCGCGGGAACCAGTTCAAACCCCTCATCAGAACATCATGGTATAAAGTGTCAACATTCTCTGAATTGTTCTTAAAAGTTGTTTGTTTAAAGTGAGCACTCTGCGTCATGCATGCGCTATAAGCGGCTGGTACGCGTCACGTCACGACCCGATGATGACGCGCGCACTCGCCACCTCTCGTGCACGCGCCCTAACGACGCTGCGGTTTTACCGCCTACCATGCATACGTTGCCGATAAATCTCAATTAATTGTTATATTGAGGCATTAAGTTCATAAGCCTGTATCTATAATTTTTCTTAAGTTTCTGAGGTCAAGTCATCAGAGAGAGACCGTTTACTATAAAGTCTGACAGGGTATCTCAAACTCAACTCAGGAAACCCCAAAGTATTTTTATTTCCTTTCAAGTTTCTTGTCAAAACCTTATACCGTGTAGTGCTATGTTTAATGTAGTTTATGAAATGTTTAAAATGCGTCATATCTTTGCCGCAAGCAATCTAAAAGGTGTCTTAAGGTGAATAAAATACGACACGCGTACCTAAAATTGTCAGATAAACAATTTTGAATTAAATATTGCCAGGTACGCGCTATGCACTGTATCTGTGATTGCACTATGTACTATATTATCTGTGGCTAATGTCAGTGTGTAAATGGCAGACATGGGTCCTACCAACGACACTACAGCCTACTAGACTCCTAATGTAAGGCCAATACTTTCAGACAACACGTTAGACTTATACGTCTTACTCAAGATACCGATAATCTCTTTTAGTATCGACCACAGATTTCCCAATACAGGAGATGGGGCAAGCCGCGTTTAAAGTGCGGCAAATGTAAGCTCAACGAGCATACACTGATCTGCCAGTTTACGCTCTGTGAGACGAGTCAAGACACGAATATTAGAAGAAATTACCGTTCTTTTTCCAAAATGCCATCCTGTGCAATTGTAACATGCCATCATCGCAATGAATCAATAAAATTACCAAGAAATATAATAACTTTTCACAGGTAAGAACCGAAAAGAAATTGCGACACTGGGACTGCCTATAAACTTGGCGGCTTGTCCAGTCTAATTGTATATTCGGATGTCTGTGGTATCGACCAAATCCGTGACCCGTTTACATCTCTCGTGTTTATTACAAAATAACATACGAAAGAGGCGAAACATGGCTTTCTGTACAACGAAATGGTGTGAAAAATGTAGACAATTATTTAATTTAAAAAAAGAAAGAAAGAAAAATATTTATTGATACTAAATATTACATTAGTTATTTGACTTTTACAGTTTTGAACAATACAACGAAGACAACAAATACATTTAACAGACTCGGAGGAATCACACTCCTGCGAGCAGACAGAGCAAAATAAAAAAAATATCACTCAAAACAAATGAAAATAAATAAATAATAATAAATGTAATACTTAGCGGTCAAAAGGACCCTGTCTCAGCATGTGCTGTCGTGCTTATAAAGGTGAGACGAGGTGAACCAAAATGAAAATAAACACGGCACGACAGCGCTGATTTTACGACAGGGCCTACGAAGTGACGGGTGATTTATTAAAATACTACCACTAATTAACATTAATAGTGAGATATAATTCCAATACCTAGTATGTATATAAAAGGAATATATCTCTATTTCATAAGTGTAGGATATATAATATATGTTTTATTATTGGCTTATATAAAAGGTATTTTTTAGATATTTCAATAACTAGAATATAAAATAATAGGATTTAGGAACACAATCATAAATAAATAATATGCATGGCTGTGTACTGATACTCCTTGGCCCCTATGCTGACCGACGAAATAGCTATAGCTAGCTAAAAAAGACGGTAACTTTTCTTAGGAAAGCCAATTTCAAGATTATTATGGTCAAGAATCAATTTATTCAAAGCTCAAATTACGCTAGACTGAATTCGTAACCATGGCATTTGTTTATCAGTACATCCCTTTCTTTCTAATGTAAATAAATAGTGCTTAACCTTACTTTCATTAGTGTCACGCGTTACTAGGGCTGTGACATTACTAATGGGATTTAGATAACGGGTAATATACGAGTGCGTAATAGACTTTAACTTTAGTTGTTGCAACTCATATCGGTAGGTAAAATTATTTTAATATTGTTATAAGTATTGAATGTAAACTTTTTATTTATAAATATATTCCACATATTCCAAAACGCATGAAATTAATCTGTAATAGTTATTATTTTACTGTTGCAACTAACATTAGTACTTTGCGAGATTTATCGGCCCGCGCACCGCACGACTCCAAAATCGAGGCGCTACTACAGCCTAAACGATTATAGATAGCTAGATTCTGTTTGTTGCTTTGTTTTGTTTGCTAATGTTGTACTAATTCAATACCGAGAGAGACCTTTTCTTTCACCATCTTCTAATCTTTTTTTAAGACAGTTATTTGACACCACATTAAATCACATAGATCTAAAATTTATACAATAGCGATGTTGTATTTAGTTTTGCTGAAAATGTTAAAATATGAATGTGGAGTGCTATTCAAAACATAATATGCCTGGTAAAGTGTAATTGAAAAATAATTTAGTCTGTGTTTCCTAGAACGACTCCGCAGACATAGGTTTTCATATTCAGAGAACATGTAACAATCAAAATAACGCCAGTTAAATGTAAAATGACACTTTATGTTAGTAAAAGTATATCACGAGGTTTTCTCATAAAATCTTCAATGCAGTAACCTACAGTTTTAATAATTAATAATTAATCAATTCGCGTCGGTGGCTCAATGGTGCACCGGTGGCTCAATGGTGTGGATTGTTGCCCTTCTACCGGGAGGGCTGAGGATCAAATCCCGCCACGTACCAATATATTTACGAATTCTCGAAATTATATGTATGTTATCCGACGCTCTTGCGGTGAATGCAAACATTGTGATAAAACCTGCGCCGCCGAAGAGATTCAATGGTTATGCGTGAGTCGGCCAATCCGCACAAGGCCCGCGTGAACACTAAGGCCTAAACACCCTTACATATAGGCTCGTGCCCCTTAGTGGGGACGTTTAATAAGCTGATAATGATGATGAATCAATTTTAGTGATAATTTTAAAAAATATATAAATTCCTTCAAATAATTTAAATTGATAAATTACATAATGTATTTTTTCCTCATAATATCCTTTAGAATAAAATAAGCACTGGTATATTTTTACTATACTTCCCATCACTAGCCATAGCTATCCATGTAATGGCGGGAATTTGAATCGCCGAATCAGCATGCATATTTTCCTCTCCCCCCTCTTCAGGGCATTGTCAGAATTATTTGTTCCGAGAAATTCAAACATTAGGCGTCTAGTAGGTTAGTGGTCGTTGGGTCCTACCTAGTCATACAGTCCGTTCACAGTTATTTTACCTCTGACAGATGTCAGCGTACATTTTGTTTTGGTTGGTATTTTGTGTTCCGGTTGTCTTATCAGATTTATCAATTTCTATAATGTTTTAGTATTAAATAAGACCTAAATCCTGTCAAAAGAGATTTCAAAGCATGCTATAATAATTATGCTAGGCGTGCAAAACACTTTGTTTATGAAAAGGGAAAAGCAAGTAAAACTTCTTAAACCATCTTTAAAACTTATCGTGTACGGTGCCGGGTACGTGCCGCCATGACTGACGTGTAAATAGTCTTGCCAACAATAAGTTTTTTGCCGGTTTCCATGGTGCAGTCTGTACTTTCATATTGTGAAAAATCTATATGCAAAATCAATGTTTCCAATTTAATTTGATAATGTGTGTTTAACTAATAATTACAATTTATTGCTACATTGAATAAAAAAATTACTGATTGCAATAAAGAATTTATATTAGGTTTGTTATGATTATGAAATATAAAATGATCAAGTTCATAATATTTTATTTTATTTTTATATTTCAAGATTATCTGAAAGTACTGTTAATACTATCACGAACTAAGGTTGCAGCTTCTCTTAAAACCAGAATTAAAAGAAGAGAGATATATATATATAATAATTCTTAATCGTAATTTGAATTTAATATCATCAAGAAATGGATGTATATATATATATATATAGATCTTAATTTCTTGATGATATTAAATTCAAATTACGATTAACAATTATTACTTCTTCGCTTTCAACTTAGGTATGTTTGTTCCAAATGAACTAGATAAATTTACTCGTAATATCACAAGTAACAATGATTACTGTACGTGTGTTTTATTTTCGACTTAAATATTAAACAAATTATTAATTATATTTAGTACAAACAATTTCTTCTTTATAAATAAGTATTTATTTCAATTGAAACATTTATTTCACAATAGTGGAAATAACAAATAATAAATCTAAGGGAAAAGTAAGGACTAAATATGGCATCCCATACATCATTGTAGCCAACATTATGGTTAGAGTTGAAATAACTGAACGCAATATATACCGTAAGTGAAAGGGCGGAGAAAGGTGGTGGAAATAATAAAACTAGGACTATGATTTTTACTCCTCTTCCTTGTCCCGTCTTCTTGTCGTCTCTTCAATTGTCTTAATGTCTTTTTCCTATATGTCAAAGTGTCCATTCGCAGTCGGCCAGTCATGTCTGTCGAAGGAGGCTGGATGCCACGACAGTAAGCATACATATTTGCACGCTTGATCGCTTGCACCTCAATAGGGAAGATGCACAAATTTTATTTTTGTGTTTATTTTAAAGAACTACATTTGGAATAGACCACAAGTATATTTAAAAAATCAAAAAACTGTCATTTTCTGCATAAAAATGCGGTTTGAAATTGACAATTTCAAATTTCGCGCCAAAACGGGCTGCCGTGACGTTTGACGTCAGATATGTGAATGCTTTTTGTTGAATTGCTTTTGCTTTTTTTTCTCGACTGTCGAGACCTAATTTATAAGAATTTTAAATACCTGATAATGTATGGATTTAATGAATTGATACTCCAGAAAAAAGCCGCGTTGACCATCCTTTGCCAATGTGATCATCATCTAATAACAATCATATTGTTTTTGACTGACACAAAACCAGGAAAAAAGAGATTTCGGGCTGTGAAGACGAATGAATTATTCATCAAACTATTTTTCGATGCAGTGAAGACGATTAAGATGTTAGAATACTTGTTATATAGTACTTGTTATTCTTCATCTTGTATGAAAAACAAACATATTTACCTACCTAATACAAATACAATAACAAAGTCTATTACTTTTTATTGTAAAGATAAGGAATCATGTTAAAAAGTTTAAAAACTTTGTGGATAGAGACGCTCATACCCTATATTTTTGAATGCTAAACAGAATAATGCATTTGACACCTGAATCAGCAATAATAAAAAAAAATCTTGTAAGCATTGAAAATACACCAAGTTTAATATTGATTTATTATATTACAGTCACAAAAACATACAAACTTACACAATTATGATATAAATTTGATTTTTTAAAGCTAAGGAAATCATTATTATTTCTTCTTTGTTCCTGGTTCATCTTTAGAGTGTAGTGTAAGTGCCATGGATGAGGACTGCACAGGGCAGTTGCATGTGGAAATCCTCAAGGCAGCGGTTTTCCAAGCAGTTTCTGCTCACACTGTGATGAGTTAAAATATAACCTTTTCTTTTTGCTCACTACTTTAATTTTCATGTTTGGTGATGAAAAACAATCATTTCTAGATTATCAGTAGACATTATGCTTTGATATTTCAATAAAGTACCGTAAAAAGTCCTTATTTCGCATCAGGCTTATTGCGGTTTGTAAAACTCACTTCCGACATAAATAAATTACAACCATGTCAACATTAACTTTGGTAGTTTCCTGGAGACTGCTTTTACAGTCCTAAATTTCATTTTTATTCGAAAAATGCCGATTTTGTCGTAATTTTGTTCACTTTTTACTAAACCTTAACGTCAAAATGATATGTCATACATATATGACGTAAATGACAGTGAGTAGTATTTAAATTTACGTTCCGTTTCAAGTAATTTCAATTCGTAATTATTTTTAAAAAACAGCGTAAATTAAAATATGAACCTTACGGTGTTCTTTCTTTTATGTTATTTTAACATTTTAATATCAAAATATTCATTTATATTACATTTGCATGTTCCCTATTGTCTCCGAACATCATGAAAATCAGATGGTCTAAGAATGTCAGAAAAACAAATGTCCTGAGGCGTGCAAAGGTTGGAGGCATTGAGGCGTATCTGATAAGGGATAACTGTGATGGTGTGATCACATGAATCGCTGTGGTTAAGCGCAGTCTCTATTCATAACTCCAGTACGGTAAACGTTAAGGCAGTGGCCAGTACTTTAGATACAAAGATATTCTGTAATGACATATTTTATGAAAAGATGCAAAAGTGAGAACTAGGAGTAGCCCAGCGCCTGGAATGACGTCGTCTGATTTGAGGATCGGGTCAAATCCTTTTGTGATTAAGTTTCACCAAGACCTGGACAATTAGAGGTACGAGCTAAGTCCCGACGACTTTGAGCCGTCCCCTATAACTTTGCCGGAGGTCTTTTGAATTGCTTAAGTGCGCTCGCACCTTTATAAACAAAATTGGCTATGCGAGACGTGGGTCTCCAGAGCACATCAGAGGGCAGAGCAACAGTTTTAGTATTATAATTTAACTGTCTGCATAAAAATAAGCTTCTTCAGTTAGACAGTCGTTGTGGTCGAATTCGCCTAGGAATTCATCATCATCTACGTCCTATGTTTTATTCTTCAATTAAGATATGAATCGTACTCCTCAATCATTCCGTGAAGTCTTAGTGATATCGTACCCCAGGGTATAGGGCGCGGAGAGACACCCCACATGCCTGAAACTTCTCAAATCAACGCTCCATAACTAGACCAGCGTAATGGGGAAACAATGTTTTCTCATTTTTTAGGACGGATAGTGGATTGAAAGTTTTATAGGATTTTAATAAAACTTGAATCCTTACATGTTACATAATGTCTTCATATCTAGAAAGGAATTCTTGGAAAATAAATGATAACCGTAGACGATATTTACTCGCAATCGCCGGATCTGCGATTCGCTTAGCAGGCTCTTTATTGCTATTTATTTGCGACCGGATGTCAGGGTGTTAAATATGTCACAAAATATTTGAAACAAGATAATACTAAGCAGCACTTAGTATATTATTAATTAAGTAGATTGCAACTGGAGTCTTTCCTGCCCGTTGGAAGATGGCCAGTATTATTCCCATATAGTGTAAGTCCCAGGTAATATCCTACTTAAACAACCGCACTCAATTAGTTACTGTGAGGGGTTACACGTCTTCACCTATCCCTTTATCTTCCGGAGTTCCACAAGGATCACATTTGGGACCGCTTCTGTTTGTAATCTTAATAAATGACCTAGTCAGTCGACTCTTTTGACCTTCTCTTCTCTACGCAGATGACCTAAAGATTTATGCCGATGTTACAGATACCAGATAATGCATGGCCCTTCAAAGTGATCTTAACACAGTCTCCGACTGGTGTGCTTCAAATCGCATGAACCTCAAAATAAACAAATGCAGTGTTATATCGTTTACTAGGATCGCCTCATTCATCAATACTACATTCAGGGTAGAATTCTAGGTAGGAGTGTGAATGTTAAGGACTTAGGCATATATTTTGATGAGCACTTAACTTTTAGACCTCACTATGAATATATTTTAGGAAGGAGTCGGAAGCTCTTAGGTTTCATTATAAGAACAACTAAAGCATTTAAGAAACCATGCAGTATATTATACCTTTATTTGAGTCGTGTTAGGAGTATACTTGAGTGCTGCTGTCCTTTCTGGTCACCTTTCTATAATATTCACACTAATAATATCGAGAACATTCAAAAAAGGTGTTTAAAATATATCTTACGAAAATATGGTTTCGGACGTTCTATAAAAGATTATAATGAAAGACTATCTAAATTTAAACTTATTACTTTGGAAGCTCGCCGTAAGAGGTATGACCTCCTCTGTCTTCATAAAATTCTACACTCTGCTTTTGATACCCCCTCAATTACTATCTTTATTAAATTTAAACACCCAGTATAGATCGCGTCATCCCAGTACGTTTAGTTTAGATGTGCACAAAAAAAACTTCTTTTTTTAATCCCGTAGTGAGAATGTGAAGAACATATAATGATTTGGTCCGAAGTGGCGGAAATATAGATATAAATTTATTTACGAATTGTTTTAGAGGTTACAAAATAAAGATAACGAATCTTTTTAGACCGAATTGTCCTCAACCCCGTATAAGCCATATTACTACATAATTTTAAGTATTATTTTGATGAACTCTTTTTAACATGTGTGTAAATGTCAGATTATTATTTGGACCATGCTGTGTATGCTATTTATGGATTACCATCTAGTGCATTTATTTTGTTAATTTCTTTGGAACTAAAAGATTGTAATCTGTCTGCGTACCAAATTAAATAAATAAATAGTTCTAAAATACATGAAAATGCGTTTGTACGAAAAGTAACATTTAGTGATGACACTTCCAAACACCGAAATCCATATTCCATCATCATCATCCCCTTACCTACCTACAGAGCCTTGTAGGGTGTATAGACTTAGTCGTTCACGCGGGCCAAGTGCAGATCTTGGAGAATTCACGTACCTTAACCGTAACCTTTTTTGTATCTCTTCGTTGGTATGCGCAGGTTTCCTCACGATGTTTTCCTTCATCGTAAGAGCGTCGGATAAACGTGCACATAATTTAGAAAAGACATTAGAACGTGACGGAATTCGAATTCTCCAGATCGGAAGGCAACGATCTAAAGCAACGAGCCAACTACGCTGCAATTCCATATATACTTCAAAATGAAAGAGTGGAAGCGCCAAGTTTCAGTACGAATGAACCGGCAAAAAATAACAGAAAACCGGCGATTAACGCTTGGCTTTGTGATTTGGCGAGTGAACGAAGTTACTAAAAGCCAAAACCACTCCCTATAATTCCTTTTCCTCCCCCCCCTTTTTGAAAGTTGTCAACTTACACTCGTTGCTCGTTCGGAGTTACGGGTGTTGTGGGTGGCACACACTTACCATCAGGTATACCGGCTGAGCTATAAAATAATATAAATATATGTACGTTTTTAGTTTTATCTTCTACATATATATATACAAACATACCTATGCAAACATACTTAGCATATGCTTTTTCCAAAAGTGCTGCCCACAGCTGGCCTGTGTGACTGGTCTGTAAGAACGCTAACTTCCCGTTGACAGTAGGCAGCCGGTCGTCCACCAACACTTCAAGCCATTGACCGCACCACCAAAGTCGAAACCTGTTTAATATTCGCTATAGTTCACATTTTTACAAATACCAAAAGGTCATCATCATCATCTACCAATTAAGTAAGTTTGTTTTATATTCTTGACTCGCACTAATAAAAAAGTAATAGTTACCCAATAATTACTACTTTTTTATGTCTCCATAGCCAGGATGTGCAGGAAGGTTTATGCCCTGCAGCGGGACGTTATAGGCCGATGATGATGAAAAAACGAACTTGGGACTCAAACATTTTAACATTAGGTAAATCTGCCTTGTGTTATTTGTTTATTGTAACGGGCATAGACGTATAAAAATTACGGACAGAGTCTCGCTAACACCAAAACTGTGTTTCAATCCTGTCAGTTTTTGTATAGAAATCCAAAACCAAACGATTGTCAGTGATACAAACATCGTTTGTATCACTGACAATCGTTTGTATTGGTGACGGATGTTTATTATATCTATAAGGGCGTCGGTTGCCATTTGCATATCTTCAGGTGGCCTATGAGTTTGATTGCTAACTTCACATATACAAAAGTACACATCAGTTTATGATAATGAATGAATCACCTGAAGACCCAGCGTATGGAGTATCCATCCTCTGATCTGCAGGTACAACCCTGTAGAACAGCCCCTTGCTGAGGTACAGCACTCCAAGGCAGGACACCAGCCATTTGTCTCCTGGAACCAACATCATGGGTAAACTACGCCAACGATTACGTACTTATGTATGCTATATAAAGTTAGCATTTATAACATAACGCATTTTATTAGATGAAAAAGCTTTAGAGTTTTTTAATAGTATAGAGCACGCGCAACGTAGTGGGAACAATAGTCACGGGTGAGAACAACACGACATTCCCGCCGCAAGGTATTGTAAACGTAGTTGAGTGCTAGCAGTGCGCGTTTCTCTCAAAATCGATCGTAAACGATACTAGAAAACAAACAA